>JARQSW010000118.1:263302-331986 GCA_030142375.1 Calameuta pallipes
AACACTATTCCTCCCCCCCCCCCCCCCCCCCCCCCCCCTCCTAGAAATACCCAAGAATAGCATACGAGGATCCGACAATTATCGATTTACATACCGGTACACGAAATAGCCTAATTTTGAAAAATACGCGAATTGAAGAGAAAAAAAATATATATATAGATTAAAAATGAATCGATCGAAAAATCTCAATGCCGATCATAAATCGCTCGCAGCTTCTCAGAACGGTCCATATTGGTTCATCGTAATTGAGATCTTAAGGATCATCCGGGACGTTGACTCCTCGTGTAGCTACAATACAACTCATTCTTCATTGACGCTACTGTCCCTTTTTTATTTTAATACGCCAATTATCGATTGCCTCATTATCAATCAATATCGATTAACCGTAACTGAGATAACTTCTTGGGTCTATTCTCGTTGCGACAATGCGACACGGGTCCCGTGACTAAACTGTTCGTCCCTGACCGACGACATTCCTTTTAGCCGGACGCTCGTAATGTGCATTTACATTAACAGCTGGTACCTACTATACCCAGTGCAATCCCGTCGCGGAATGAGACTCTGGAATAATGCAAATTCCTTTCCGATTCGCGAGGTACTTCAGGACCTCTTTTTATACGCGTTTCGAACTTATAGACGTTTAATGCGTGTCTCACGTGTGTATTCATGTGCCGCGTAACGAGTATTTACATAGGTATAAGCATGAGAAATTTCGCAATACGTATAAATTAATGTGGTACACTCCCAATTCGCAATATAATAGCATGCAAGTTACGAGTATATGCGGTTCACGTCCAATTCGCAAACGTACTTGGCTCATTTTGAGAAGAGGTTTCACTCGTGATCATATTCTGAGTATACTTGTATATATATGTATATATTACGTGTGTTTAGAGTAGCTTGGGGTTGGGCGCATCGGTGAATTTTGGAGGTTAAGTTCCTAGTTGTGTACTCGGATCATATATGTGTTTATGCATACATATACATATGGCAATGCATCGCATAATTCGTGACATGCGACACGCGAAATTCCCACGAATAGCACACTGGGCGAGGCGTTGGTTTTTTGCGTATTGCGTATTAACCCTGAAATTATCTAAAACGTCGTTTTACACCGTGTTTACAAGTTATTTTTATTTAAAAGTATATCAGTATAATACACGACGATGTGTTACTTGACAAAGATAGAAAAGAGGGGAACACAAAAACACTTACCAAAACATCAGCAGATACCGTTAAAAGTGACGCCTGATAGAAAGAGGGGAACACAAAAAATATGGCTTTGAATATTCATAGTTTCCTGTTACCTCCGGTGAGTGCGAGAGTCCATATCCTAAGCCAGACTTACAATTAGACGAACCTCTTGATTTTCATTCGTCTCCTTATTGTCTCCTGTGCGATTTGACATCTGCGCGATGACGAGTGCTGGAAGTTTTTCTCTTTTGTCTTCTTCTCGTAAAATTTTCCCTTCGCTCCGTCGACAAGCCGGCCGACTAGCGTCGGACGGGGTATTCAGTCATAACGCACGAAACTTCATTACCGATCACAGGAAATATTCCATTGGTGTATTAGAAGAGGAGCGTGGGAGACGCTTATGGAATTTGAATGAAGACGCCGCCTTGTGTCTCGCTTTTTGGTTGGCGTGTGAAATAAACTTTACTTTGAATGCCTGATACTGCGGCAGTTACAGTGGAAATTCAACATTCGAATAGTGCTTCTAATGTATAGAGCGCTGCGCGTGAAGTTGGCTACGATACCTCACGTGATATCTACGCCATCCATACACGTAACGGATATTTCAATGGCAACGGGTGGTTACTTCAGGGCGTTGAAGAGGGTTCCTTTTCAAAGGAACGACAACTGTCATCGGTCACGCGTTACTGCCGCTGACATAAAGCTCCTGTCCCTCGGTGAGTCTTGGCGTTTTATCCAAGGGCATTGTATACGAGGATCTACACTATGTGCCGTATACGTGCTTGAAGTGGTACGCAAGTAACGACTGTCGCTCAATGAGATTTTTCGAGGAGTCAAAAGCGTATCGATAATTTCATTGTCAATAATTTTATTATTACGTGACAAATACGTAATTGTATTGATAAATAAAAAATAAAATTTATGCTCTATTCATGACTCGCCATACGCGCACGAGGCGATTATCGCGATTTCGCTGAACGTCGCGCTCCAAATTTTTCTGATAACAAGATAAGCCGACAACGTTGATTTATCATTCTCCTTAAGAGTAATGGCCACTGTGGCTAATCGGTTGGATTCTCTTTTCAATGGTATCACGGATTTATGAAATATTCGCGATCTTCATCTCACCAGGTGACTCGGTGACGTATGACGTAGGGCGGTGGATCCTCGTGACGACGCTCGGCGTCGGTTTTTATCGACGGTCGAGATGTGATTGAAATTTTTTTTTTAAGTGACTGAAATGCATGGTCCCAGACTAGGGTTGATTTATAAGTGTATTTATTGTCAGGACGACAGTGTGTATGCGTATGCGCTTCGACGCAGTCAGAAATATAATGATTTACCCAGGTGAGCTTGTGAAATTTTTAAAATAATTTTTTCTTTCAAAAATCATTTATACGTTTTGAATAAATTAATCCAATATGTATTCAACGTGCATATTTGGTCGTCGACCTCTTATCGATTTTTAATAATAATAATATCCGCTTTCGTGTAGTAGTCCTTTTCGAGATGCTCTTTAGGATTTTTTATATTACGTCACTTATTTTACTTATATCCTTGCAAACAGTTTCCTCCATTTTGTGTTCCGTAAATAAAGTGTGAACCTGCCCTGTGACTCTGTGCACTTATAATATCCCGTATATAAATACTCGACTTAAACGTCTTCCACCTTGTACTTATCTCCTCGAGATATATAATCATTGATGATTCAAAGTAAATAAACAAATAGCACAATAAATTGCGTGCTCGTGAAACGAGTAATAAAAATCTTATAATCTCCGCGAGATTATCGGCCATTTTGAAATCATTGATAAAATCAGTGAATTACCTTAATGGTACGCTTGGTCCGTATCTGATGTGTGAATCTGTTATATATTAGCAACGATAGCTTATCAGTGAAGAACATAACCAAAAAGGTGAATGATTTCAAGAGCCTCTTTGGTACATAGGATGACGTCACTGGCGTCTAATTAATAAACTGCGTTTACTGAAAGAATCAGGATGGACGTAATTAATTTTTTATTATACAGACGCTTTGATGCTGGGTATGTATTGGCGAGGGGTGGCTTCATTAAATTTTTTTTTTCGTTTCAGCCATGAGGGGATGAGCACTGGCGGAGATGGCAGTGGCGGTGGTGGTGTTGGTGGCGTGCAGGCTGGTGGGGGTGGCAGAAGTACGCCACCCCATGGATCACCTACCCCCATGGACAAAGCCACCCTGAAGGTTCATTTGCCAAATGGTGAGAATGATGCTGCTCAGTTTGACTTGGGTGTTTGATTTATTGAAATTGACCTTTTTTTTGTATATTAATTATATATAATTATAGGGGGTTTTAATGTCGTGAAATTTGGGGATGCCATCGATGTCAGAGGTATCATATCTCTGGTTACTAGTCGCCTTGCCGTGGGAACCAGGCATTATAGGAATTTATACGCCATGAGATTGCATCATCCTGGATCAGGGGAGAGTTACTGGTTGCATCAGGATACGACCATGTATCAGGTACGAAAAGGGGTTTGATTGTTATTAATATTTTTTTTTTTGACGGAAATTTTAATACAATTTTTGATCTATAGGTTCAAGAGAAATACGAAAGGAAACATCCACACAGTGAGTGGAGGTACGAGTTAAGGGTTCGTTATTTACCCCAAAATCTCAATGATCTATATGAGAAGGACAAAGTCACGTTTTATTATTATTACGACCAGGTAAGACACTTTTGGGTAATTAGTATTTTCATTGATTAATATGTGATTTAAAATCGTTTCTGACACTATGATTTAATTTTAGGTGCGAAACGATTATCTGAGTGCCAATCATGCGGCCCTGGATCAAGATGTTGCGGTGCAATTATGTTGCTTGGAGATACGTTATTTCTTCAAGGACATGCCGCAGATTGCTCTTGACAAGAAGAGCAATCTTGAGTACCTGGAGAGAGAGGTCAGTTTGAATTAGAGAGAGAGAGAGAGAGAGAGAGAGAGAGAGAGAGAGGTCATCTCTTGTAGTGAGTCCAGTTCTGGAAAAAATATATATATATATTCAAGTTCACTATCTTGAAAATTCGTAGGTGGGCTTGCACAAATTTTTACCTCGTTCGGTGCTTAATGGAATGAAGCCAAAAACGCTACGCAAGCTCATTCAGCAACACTTCAAGAAGGTCGCGTCTCACTCGGAACTCGAGTGCATGTTCAAGTTCTTTGACCTCCTAAGGTCGCACTACAGGTTCGATCAAGAGAGGTTCATTTGTGCTCTTGGGGTAAGCTTAAAGCTAACGAGCACTTTGCAATGTGTATAAAGATCAATTGATCGAGGTCTTTCTTGTGCCTTTTATTGTGCAGTCAAGTTGGTCCATTCCTGTGGAGCTAGTCATTGGTCCAGACCTTGGTATTTCCTACATGGCTCATCGTGGTGGTACTGTGGTTAGTGTTCAGATATCTCTTGTTGAATGGTACTTTTGTTGATGTTTAATATTTTTGGAATTTTTTAAAACTCTTTATAGCCTACGAGAATGGCGGAATTCTCACAGATACAGTCCATTCAGACACTTGTCTCGGATTGCAAGGAACATGCGAAGGCGTGCATCAAACTGAGAGTTGCTGGTGCTGCTGAGACTCTCAGCATCACTTGTTCCAGTCTGGATCAAGCTGAGAGCCTTGCTGATTTGATTGACGGTTATTGTAGACTAGTTACTGGCAGCAATACTTCTCTTTGGAATCGTAAAGGTAATAAATGTATGGATATGTAATTGGCTTCGCTGTTCATACTACATATCAACATTTTAATTTAATGTCTTCGTACCCTAATATAATTCTATATTGAAAATAATTCTTTATACACTTTCAAGCTGCTTCATGGAAAAATTATCCATGTCCTTGCAAAGGTTTGTTATATTACAACTGCCCAATACAATTGATACTTAGAATATTTTGTAATTTCTTTTTATACAGTGACAGAAAGTTTTATAATGTTATAAATTGCGTCAATATTTCTTTTAACTAGATGCTCATCCGCCAAAGTACAGACAGGATGCTACTGGTAGCCCAGAAAAAAATGCTGGAAAAACTGGCACCATTTTGTCTGAGGATTATGCAGAGATAGTTGACGAGGAAGGCGATTACTCTACACCAGCAAGTAGGGCCTACAATTTTATTTTTCTATTGCGAAGAGAAACATCCGGCCTCTTTAAATACAACAAAAAATGTTGATTCATCTGCTTTTAGCACGGGATTACCAAATAGTAAGAAATCAGGTGGAATTGGGTGAGATCATCGGTGAAGGTCAGTTCGGAAATGTTCATAAGGGTTCATACAAAGGTCGAGATGGTCAGACGATCGCAGTAGCTGTAAAAACCTGCAAGGTCGATGCCGATTTGGCAACTGCTGAAAAGTTCCTCGAAGAAGCTTGTAAGCTGAAAGTTCTAAAACCTTCAGAATTTTCTTAATTCCGAAAAAGTCTTGAATCCATTTTATTTCTTAATATTTCAGATATAATGCAGCAGTTCGAACATCCTCATATCATTAGACTGATTGGAGTTTGTTCGGAAGCTCCAATCTGGTTAGTTATGGAGTTGGCCAGATTGGGAGAGATGAGAGCTTATTTGCAGTCCAATAAGAATCGATTGGACCTAGCTACACTGCTCCTCTACACGTTCCAGCTGAGTACAGCGCTGTCATACCTCGAGAGTAAAAAATTCGTGCACAGGTTAGATTCGTCATATTCTTGAAAATCACATAATTAATTAAATTACGTGAAAGCGAAAAACATAATTTATCCTCTGCAGAGACATCGCAGCAAGAAATGTACTGGTTTCTTCGCACAACTGTGTAAAGCTTGCAGATTTTGGTTTAAGCCGATGGGTAGAGGATCAAAATTACTACACAGCGAGCAAGTGTAAGCTTCCAATTAAATGGATGGCACCGGAGAGTATAAACTTTCGAAGATTCACCACATCATCCGATGTCTGGATGTTTGGTGAGTAAGGAAGTTTCCTTAAGAAAAGTTAGTCTTAGTGGTTGGTGATAACTAACTAGAGTTTCCTTGATGCTTCAGGAGTCTGTATGTGGGAGATACTCATGCTGGGAGTGAAGCCTTTTCAGGGTGTAAAGAATAACGAAGTAATACGTAAATTAGAAAATGGCGAGAGATTAGCACTTCCTAATCACTGCCCACCGCGATTATACTCATTAATGTCTCAGTGCTGGAGTTACGAGCCCAGCAAGCGACCAACGTTCAAGGATATTAGAGAGAACTTGCAGTAAGCGCCTTTAAGAGTTTCCAAAGTTTAAAGTGGAAGTAAGATTAAATGTTTCCGTTCAGTCACTTAATTGCGTATTTCCATTTCAGCGAGATTCTCCTCGAGGAGAAACATCAGCAGCAGGAGACTATGAGGCGGGAAAACAGAAGGGTACAAGCAATGTCCTGGGGTGCGTAATAAAAGTTTAATTAAAGAATCTTCATTAAATAATATACGATTCATGGTTTTTCTTTTGCCTAATTCCAGGAGCAGACGACGTCCCGCCGCCAAAGCCATCTAGACAACCGCAGAATGCAACGGATCAATCTCAACTCACAGTGACGGCTCCAGTCTCGACCTACATTGTGGCGCAGAGTCCTGAGGTCCTGGCACAGCTCCTGAAGGATAACCAGACTAGGGGGGTATGTCCCTCGGTCTACACGACACCCGCTTCACCTTTTAATACCCTCGCGGTCCAGTTCCAAGACGAGGATCAGATCCTCACCACTGCCGTAGTCTCAGATCTACCTTTCTTCGACCCACTCGTATCCGAAGCTGGAATCTCCCATGACAATCAGTCCGGAGACTCAACACTGTCTGAAACTAATTTAGATTCCTTAGATTCCTCCGACACCGTGTCACCCTTAATGTCCAGCTTAACTATGTCTGATTCAGGTCAGAGCCAGTCCCCTGCAGCTTGTAGAAAGCAGCAGAAGGTTAAAGAGATGCAGAATTTATACGCGGTTAGCTCGAAGGTCGTCGGTAGCATTACCGGTGACCTCTATTCGCCAGTGCAGAAGTTCTCGACCTCGAACGCAGTGCCGATAGCGAGTAACGCTTGCGCCGAGATATACGGCCCGGTCGCGAATTTCACTCAGAGTTCGGCAATCGTTGGCAACCTTAGTCAGAGTCCTAGCGTAGGTGGTAATTTCGGTGAGAATCCTGGAAATTATGGACCCTCTAGCTTGCCGAATGTCATAGTATCGCATAGTCAGTACGTCCCTGGCACGCATGCTCAGAGTCAATCTAGCAGTTACTCCCAGTTCCCCAGTAGCGTCGGGGCGCAGCCCTTCAGTGGTATCGGTGCTGGACAAAATTCCACTCAAAATCCTCAAAGCGGACAGACTCCTGGTGCTCCCGGTGGTGGTTATTCCCGTAGCGTTAGTTCCTTGACCACGGTCATGACATCATCGGCTACCGAGTGCCTATACGGTCCGGTACTGAAGTTTCGAGCTCAGTCAGCGCAGAGCCAGAGTTGTGAGATGAAGACTGGTACACCACCAAATGTATCGCACATGCAAAACGCCAGGAACAACCTGGTCTACAGTCCGACACCGGTGCAGAACTTCCAGTCGCAGCCAATGTATCCTCAGAACTATCAGCACCAACAGATCTACTCCAACGTGGCTCAGACAGCTCAGCAACCAATGTACGTCTCGCGTGGTCAGCACGTACAGAACTTCCAGAGGCAGAGCTCCCTGCAAGCTCAGGCTGTCTCTTACAGCCAGGCCCAGTTCACTAGCTCTCAGAATCAGTCCAACGGATCAAATCCAATATACACTGTACACGCTACGCCAGCAACAGTTGTTCAAGCTCAGAAGATGCACCAGGCGACTTACGCTCAGCAGGTACAATCCGGATCCAGCAGTCCTCTGCCTACGAGCCAACCAGGAATGATGCAGACCCACGTAGTGCATTCTCACTTCGTCGTACCAAACACGAGCCAGCCGCACGTTTCACAGTCTGCTCAAAAATTCGTACCGCAGCAGTTTCCCAATTCCGGAGCGCCTAACCAGGGTGTACCGAACCAGGTGAACCAGGTCTCAGCGACCTCGGTAAACCCTGCCACGTCTCGTTTTAACGCGGTGAACTCACAGCAGGCCATGAGTGCCACCTGCACGACTCAACAGTCACAAATGGTCCAGCCGCAGATTGCCATGGCAGTTACAAGATCAAGCGCACCCCAGATCGCTACTGGAGTCGCCAAGATCACCACGTTTGTAACGCAAAAAACTGACGAGCAGCTCACCAGCTCTACCGATGGCACAATGTCCGGTTCACTGGTATCTTCCGCTGTCAGTGACAGTACTGTCTCCTCCAGCGGCTCTGTGACCGAGGAGGCTCAGCAAGATCAGGTTTGACAATGCCTCCTAGGAATGCCGAATCGCATCCCTCTTCTTCGGAATGCAACATTATTTGGTTTTGCCGTCTTCTTCGTCGCACCGATCTACTCATTATACGATTTACTCCTTAAGTTTATCAATATTGTATAAGTGCACATATTATACTGTAGGTATATTCTACCAGTAGACTGTATTCATGGGCTCTCATACGTAAACGCTCCGCACTCCTTTTAGTAGGAAGCCAGAGATATATTTTTTTATTTTCTCCTTACGTTGGCTACACTTTATGGTTTGGTAAGCTCGCTCACGCATGGAGGAATGTACACTACTGCATTTTTATACTTATTTATATAATTTTACATGCATGCTACTCCAACCATGTACCAAGTTTGTTTTGCGAGGAATTATGCATCTCTTTAATTTTTATTTATACTTCAATCAACACTACGTGTATATAAATTTCATTAAGGTTTACAGGAACTATCCGGAGATGCTTTTAAACGATCAAATCATTCATAACGATATATCCTCTGTTTTAGAGGAACGCACAGTCACAATTGTTCGACGGTGTCTCGGAAAGTTTCACCCGGGGTGTGGACGATGAGCAGAAGATACTTGAGCAGCGGCTGTTGGAGCAGCAAAGACAATCCGAAGAGGATAGTAGATGGCTGGCACGAGAAGAGGTAACATTTGATAAAGACAAATATTTTTATTTTTTTTTTCATTTTCATTGCTTTTCCTTTTATCTTCTATTTTACTATTCTGCGTAACCCTCTTTATCTCCCTCGCCTTGTGCGTCATTTCGCTTTAGCTTTTTCTCTTAGCTTTTAAAAACGCTTTCAGAAACGTCTTTCGATTGCAACCAGCGGCGACGAGAGTGCTAGCCCTCCGGTACCGAGGTCCGTCACGCAATCACCAAGTCATGAAGCTCACACTACCAATACGGGATCACTTGGCTCTGATAAGGGTTCCGATAAAGTAATAGTTGTCAAGGTGACTTAAAACTTCAAAGCATTTTACATTGTATATATAAATTTGTATTTGGTTTGCTTGCATTTCTTTAATTGCATTTTTAAACAATTTATTGAGTATACAAAAAATTCCATTGTGAATGATTAACTTACCAATTATTATTGACCAGAAGATGGAACCTACCCCAACGGCTGATTTGGATAGAACCAATGACAAAGTCTATGACTGTACTACAAGTGTCGTGAGAGCCGTAATGTCTTTGTCCCAAGGTACAGTAAATTTAATTATTTATATGCCTAAAGTTATGCTTATTGAATGTACATTGTTTATACATCTTGTTAAAGGAGTACAACAAAGTAAGGCTGAACAGTATCTAGAACTGGTACGACGCGTGGGCGTGGAATTAAGATCTCTTTTGTCCTCTGTGGATGCTCTGGTGGAAATACTCCCAGCCTCGGCACACCGTGAGGTAGAGATGGCGCACAAAGTCCTGAGCAAAGACATGGCCGAGCTTGTGTCAGCCATGAAATTGGCTCAGAGTTACAGTGCAACGACATTGGATGCCGAATATAGAAAGTAGGTCTTGAGTTCATCAGAGTGATCAAAAGATCATTAGGTACTACTATTTATTAATTATTTCTTCACGTTAAAGGGGCATGCTATCCGCCGCGCATATTCTGGCAATGGACGCGAAGAATCTTCTAGACGTAATCGACTCAATTCGCATCCGTTATCCATACGTGGACAATCGGATCTGTCAGAAGCAAAACGAAGCGATAAACAACACCAGAGAGTCCACGCCAGAGAATCAAATTCGGTGCAGCCAATCCGGAGAACAAATGCTAGGCAGAAGCCTGTCGAGCGACAGACAGACGCCGACATTCAGACAGAGTCAAAGCGGAGATCTTCTTCATCGAATGGGCCAATCGATGGACCATTCCTTCCAGGTACCAGTGACGTCACGTTCAGCTCATTTCAAAGACTTCCGGTTAAGCGTCATCCGCATTGTTCATCCGTGTGTCTCTGTTTACTCAGCAGGGCAGCCAGTCAGATGTCAGTTCAGTGTCTAGTCTCGAAAGGCGGCATCACATGGTGACGAATAGTCTCGAAAGAAATTCCACGGCAAGAAGGCAAGTGGCGACGAACAGCCTTGAAAGGAAGAGACCATCCCTTTCGTGCAATATGGGTTCTGCTGGGAATCCTGCCAATCTACCGCCAATAGTACCAGTCTCCTGCAACCTGGTGCAGACTATCACTCCTGTCATTAATCCAAGTCAATCGGTCTCGCCCGATGTCAGTCAGTCGTCTGCGTTCGCAATGAACAACAGGGGCAACGAGATGCCGCCAAACGACAGCTAACAACAAGATTAGTGAAATTGAGGTTCGCGTCGAGACGATATGGGCTGGTGCTTTATTTCCTTCGTTCTCCTTTAATTCATTTTAATGTATCATTTTGAAAATTAACGTCGCAGAGGCGCGTCTAGTTTATCTGTAAATATATGAGAACGTCAAGTTACCCTTGCACGTCACTCGGCACGAGGTTGCTCGACGATGAACCCGAGGGTCAAGGCTCTCTTAATATTCGTTCTTATTAGCCGTTCTTTCTCTTTTTCTTTCTCTCTTTTTCTTCTCTTGCCTTTACCTTCTTCTTTACCTCAATTTTCTTCAACGAAATTTCATAACCTCGGAGACGAACCACACTTTATCCAAGCGTACTTATAGGTAGGACAGTATTCATTAGCTCTTAGCGTTTATAGCTGATGCGTCGCCAGGTAGATTAAGGTCACAGCTGTATCGAAATCGCAACTCCAAAGTTTTAGGGTTATCGTTGATAATTGTTATAGGGTGACGCAGAGATACTTATCAATTTTTTATCTCTTCGTCGACTATTCGACTGTTACTGTGCTACAAAGGGATTAGGGGCTCGGGAATCGTTGATTTTTATCAGTGGTTGGTATCAATGTGTTTTCCAATTTTTCAAAAGTATTAACATTCTCAAATTTTTAGACACTTATAGCGCAACGGAGGGTTTCCGTCTCTTTGCGTCACTCTGTAGATAGTCAAATATAATTATATAAACATGATAAGCGATAATCGGCAGTCATCGTAGTAGCTCGCGGACGCTTCGCCGTTCTCCGTAGTATTTGCAATTTTACAAATGTTGTTTTTAAAACAAGTTCGTAATTCGATAGTCTATTTCCTATGACATATATATATATATATATATATATTTACATATGAGGAGAACGAGATGACCTATAAAGATTAGAAAAGATTCTTCGGTCGGCGATAAGGAGTCACGATGTAAAAAGAGGAAAAGAAAAAAAAAATGAAAAATCATGAAAAAAAAAAGCAGAAATAGGACTGAACGTTACTTCTATTATATTAGATAAATTGCACATGTACGACTACGTCACGGTTCGTTATAGTCAGGACATTTGTTTTAAGTGAAAAAAAGCAGCGGGCCAGGCGAGTGACAAGAAGTAACTCAATTACGTCAGTTTCTATAGATTTTTAAAAATGAAATTTTTCACAAAAATCGACGAATGCCGGAGTTTTTTTTATCTCGTTGATAACGACGAGACACGTCAAGGAAAGAGAAGCCTCATAAGATGCCAAGAGAATTAAAATTGACATTTTAACAGTGACGTAGGCTAGACGTAAAAGACGCCGTGCTTTATTATTTTTTTTTTCTCTCCAATCACGAGACGCGAAATTAATTTGCCAAAGCTCTTTAGCGAACTGTCTTCTTTGCTAAATAATTTTTTTTGGCTGCATTTACTTTTGCAAACGATTAATCGCGTATCGAGAGCTACTCTTGAATTATTTTCCGTGTAAATATTAAAGAAGAAAAAAAAATGAAAATAATTATTCGTAATCGACGATGAAAATACTCATCGTCGTGTCCTGGGCGTAATCCTTTGATGAGTATCGCGCATGTACGTATTTTTTATCTTTTATATAAAAGACACTTGGACGTTTTTTCGTATATATATAAAGTATAATAAAAATAAATAAATATATATATAAATATATTAATTCGTTACAAACGACAAGCGACGTCGTTGATCATCAGATGCGATTGACGTTTCCGTATGAAAGTTAAAATGAATTTTTCCAAGAGAAGCCCGATCGTTGCTCCTTTTTTTGCTGTTATAACCTTCTTTGAAATTCTGACCACGTGTCCATTTTAAGGGCATATTCCGTAATTGAACCACGGTTGCGGTTATTAAATTTCAGCCAATTGCATCGATTGATTTTGACCGCTGACAAAAATCGATCGATGCCATTGGCTGAAATTTAGTAACCACAACTGTGGTTCAATTACGGAATATACCCTAAGTAATATAATTCCACATCAGGATGTTGCATTTAATAGCTTTGATCGATGAATTTTTTTTTTCTATAATAACAAAATATCGAGGAGGATCGGGCTTCTACACCAGAGGACATTTTCGTAATAAATTTTAATGTCGCCACGTGAAACGCCATGCTATTCATATGGGTCACATATGTAATCATCTTCGCGATAGATTAATATGGAGAAAAATTATTTGTGGGACGCACGCTGTAGCCAATAAAAGCGTAAATTTCATAGCAACCTTTTTTTTTTCTTTTAATTAAATAATTAGCACCGTTCGACGGTTCGTTATTGTTATTATTATTTTTGAAAATCAAAATTAGATTATATATCACTCTGATCAATCCGACCGGTCGATTTTGTTCCATCAGATGATTTGCGTCATTAATAAATTAAGTCAGTGACAAATAGTCAAAAATATTTCGTCTTTTGTTTAAAATGTCTGCTCTGTATATTATTATTATCGTTATCATTGTTTGCCGTTGTCCTGGAAAATCAGTATATCCGGTAATACCGGAAGTACGAGTTTAACGATTTAAAAATGAGAAACAGAGTGCTTCACTCGAAAATCTTTCCTAAATTAGAGAGAGAGGAAAAAGTGAGAGTGAAAAATCACAGTTGAACTCTTCTTAATTAATAGATCAAAGATGATTACATACTGCCCGATTAAAGGTTAGTTATTATTGCTGACGTACTATGCTTCCTCCGTCCGATGCGAATGAGACGTGAACGAGTTATTAATCAGCGACGAACAATGCGAATGACGATACTTGTTAATTAATATAAAATAAAACGCCTAACTATTGGACGGAGGGTAGAACCGCATGAGCTGTAATCTCATTTCAAAGATATTTGTAAATTTGTGTAAATGTAACTATGTATTATGAGTAATGTACGAGCGAAATAAAATACGCGTATGATTTCAAAAAAAATTAACTTCACTGTATTATTTAATTAACAGTTATCCATAATTCCTCTTCCTTAATAATACTCACAATAATAATAATAATCAGCAATCTATCTAGAGTCCATCAGCTGAGATGCAGGGTCGCGGTTTGTGGTGAGAATTCGATAAATTATAACCTAAAATTGAATTTTCGCGAGAAGCAATTTTGTTAGTTTCGGAAAGGTCCGCCAGATGGCGCCGCTAAACGCCCGTTGTAGTTCCGAGAAAATCCGCCAGAGGGCGCCGAACGAGAATTCAATAAATTATGTCCTACAATTGAATTTTCGCGAGGAACAATTTAAGAGAAGAATATATCTTACATTTTATTCATACCGTACCGGCATCCTTTGACCTTAATTTACAGTATCACACGGTATCTGGATTAATTTACACAATGAGATCATCAAGTCGTGGAGATATTTTTGTTCAAGGAAACAAAGAGAAGATGTTCGTTAATTTTAAGAAATTCCCTAATTCCCTGTCACAATGAAATTATATTCAGCCGAATCAGTCAAGTCAAAGCTGAGATAATGCAAAGGAAATACATACTTTTTCAAAGGATCTCAGAGATAACGAGACACAACCGTCTCCCCACCATTACCGGATGTTAAATGAGCTTTTAAAATTGGATACCACTGCCCTTCTATTCTCTGCTCCCTTAGAAACACATAACCTAGCTTGACTTTAAGCATACCCTTTATAAGTACGTATTTTATTGGAACTTAAAACTGTTTAACATTCATCGTATAAAATCCTTGGGAAGTCTTTGCTAATTTATTATACGTTCATCTATTCTAAGCTACTTCATTTATACGGTCAGTCAATCTGCACTTGATTAGGTTCAAGAAATTGTATGAATTTCATTACAATTTTTTATGCGTGGATTGTCTAGAATTTATGTAGATAATTAAAAGTTAACAGTATCTCTCGATATGAATATTTGAGTTCTAAAAGATAAAACAATTATATTCCCTAGAACTTTATCACTGAAGAGAATGACTCATACATGTCCAGGAGTTTGCCGACGTAAACCTAAATCATAAAAAAATTCTTTGCCTCTGGTTGAAGTCAGAGAAATGTGGCGCAGTGCCCACTGCAGAGAACGTATACAATAATAGATGAGGATTTTAAGCAGCGGGAGATACCCTAGTCCTTTTGTTTTTGTGTACAGCGTATACATATATATTATACATTGTGTGTATGCATATAGGTATATATAATGCTTGGAGACACTAAAAATCTGTATACCTAAATTTGTTGGCTGCACTGAATTTCTTAGGCTCGATTCCTTCAACACGGTTCATTGTTTAAACTAGATTTAACTACGCGATTAGCCAGCGAGACAATTGCTTCGTTTTAAGACAGAGTTTATATATTAATCTGTGTCGGATGAATTGAGCATTAGTCACTCAGCTTCGGCAGGAATTAGCAATGAGTTTAGAGAGAAAAAGATAAAATTCAAAGCGGAAGTGAAAAGGAGGAAATTTCAAAACACCTCAGAAGCAAAGCAGCAAAGATTGTTTGTGAAAGTAGAATGGAGGGAAACTGTGAAAATAAAGTGTAACAATGCAGGAGCAATTCCTATTTTTAAATGTCTCCAGCAGACTAAGAAAGCAAGAAATAAAGAAGAGGAACGACCTCCTTGGCAGATGCATTTCCGGTGTTTCATTATGATTCCAGTAGTAGTAAAAAGTCGATGACCAATTCCAACGGTATATTCTTTGCTATTAAAAGACCTTTGAACAATTCAGTATAATCGTTGGAAGATTACTGCAAACAGATTTAAATATTGTCTAACCTAAAAATTCGTTCCAGTAATCACAGAGTTGTCTTGCACCGTTCTTGAGGAGTATTAAAATCCCCAATGGTGGGGATGCTGCACGAAGTTTTGTTAGTGAAGCAGAAGAAGGAAATCCCCTCCGTGTCGATGAGAACCACTCCGACCGACTCGACACGAATACACGGATGGAGTGGAGTTCGAAGTGACGAGCCATTCCACTTTGAAATTTTCTCTCATTCGCTGTCCTGCCGTCTCCAGGTTGCAACACTGCACTTGCGCTAGTGTCATCTATTAGCTGCACATTGAACTAACGCGAGCACGTATTACCCGTAAGGATTGAGATCCTGTAGAACCCCGTTGGTTTTTGCTGTTCAACCAATACGAAAGGAAAATTGGCCGGTATCAGGGCGACTGATTGTTAAGAAAAAAAGAAGAAGAAATCATGAGGGAAATCGTGCATTTGCAAGCTGGCCAATGCGGTAACCAGATTGGCGCAAAGGTAAATTTAATATTTTTATATATTTTTCTTGAATGATTATCGCCATCTTACGGATTTTATTACAATTAAATAAATACTAAAGGGGGGACAATGGCGACTAGTTTAATCGCACAATGCACTCTGTCAGAGGACGTGTATGCAATGTATGAATATATAGATGGTTTGAATATATGAATTTATGAATTATATATATATGAAGTTATGAATTTTTTGGGGAATTTGAATAACTAAGTGAAGGAGTAGAAACGGTACTATTTATTTTTTAATGCAACACCCAAGTACCTTAAAAGACGACTGTTTATAAATAGATGTCAGTCTTCGTTCCTTTTCCAGTACAGCTTCTGGATTTTCTTTTTCTTTTTGGTTTACTGCAACTGCAGCTGCTTCCAGGCTGTGACTTTGTCTTTGATAAATGTGCTGGGAAAATCATTCTGGATCTTCTTGACTTGAACTTTTTGGAATAACAATGCCAGCACTTTCTATATTTTTACGTTTGATTTTATTGAGACATTTTCTTTCTTGTCTTCACTTGGTCTACGGTTTTAAGACGTTTTGCTCTGCTTTACTATTAATGCTCTTAATTACTTGAATATGCGAGATAGGTCACTCTATACACGGTGACTCCTTTATTCTGGATAGACGTGGAAAAAAAGTCGCCTTCAACGATTCGGTTCGCTTAGCAACTGCCCATTCGATCTTGTATCAATCTTATATGTATATATATTATAGGTATATATACACTGTGTACTAACAGTTTAGAATCGCTTGATCAATTTTATCATGGCAAATTGAATCATTGAATTATACCCTCTTTGGTATTGATACTCTTTTCTGTTAATAAGTGAGATATAATATACAATACAAATGTAGAATTGTATCTTATCAAATTCTTATATTTGACGTGATTATGACTTTAATCGTTCCTGGTAATTTTGACAGAGTCAGTTATGAATCATTTTCATGGAATTATATTTTTAAGAGATTTGTTTCTCCATCACAGTAATACAGTCTATACAAGTACTGCAGAAAGTTGAGTCAGTCTGCCTAAGGCTCTTATCAATTAGAAGAAAAGTCAGACAATGAAAACTTGATAAAATTCCAAACAAAGGCTCTCTGTTATCTTCTACTTGTTCCCGAAAAATTGGTTCATTAGGGAAACGAAAATGTCTCGTCCCTCAAAGAATTTTCCTTTCAGTGACCCTAGAACAGTAAATGCGCAATGGTGTTAACGAACGCAATGAGAAAATATCCGTATGACTCAGTCTCACTGTACAAATTATATATATTATAGTACATACACTGCTATTACATACTACACCACCATTGTGAAGTCGCCTTGAGGGTCCAAGTTGAGGAATAAAAATAATTGCGGCGAATTGAACGCACGTGGTATAATTGCCCAGTGGCATTCAGGATGAAGAATTAAAAAAAAGTTCAAAGGTAAAGACTTTTGGGTGTGGCAGTAATTAAAATTCAAAGTCAAAAGTACCAGTAAAAAATGTCGTACGTAAATGTACGTAATTTTGTTGAACTTTGAAACTAGATCAATATATTAATATATGACTATCTACATGTAATTAATATATCCCATGATTTCTGATCTCAAAAATTGTTCAATTGATTCCGTACCAATACGCTCATAATGATTACCCGGTATAATTTCCCCATAAGAAACGAGTGGTAAACTTTCTCATGTAAATTTTAAATAATTCACATCAATATCGCATTACGTCTGATCTCTCTTGTTTCTTTTTCTCTCCAATTTCTCTCTCATTCCCCATTAGAAAAACAGCTTCCTTGTCCACTGAATTTATTTCACCAACTCTAATCAAAGGATGTCCAGGATGCCGAGAAGGAGGTTTGGTATCAGTAAGATTTACCGTTACGCCAGCTAATTGAATTTCCGCACGACGGACTTCACGAAGTCCGCATGGGAATACTTGTGCCTCAGTGCGGAAATATTTTGTGGTAGACTTTTTTTGTTCCTCTTGGAATTTCCTTAGGCACTATAGAGACACGTGACAGTTACACGGCTTCCGTCTGCAAATATTTTTGATAAAAAAAAAACAAACAGAAGTACGTAATATTGAAATTTTGAATTCGGTATAGCACTCACAAAAATTTTTCTTAAAATCCATAGTCTTTATCCCTTTTTTTTTCATTCTCCAAATTCCAGGGGTCTGGACGATACAGCGATATATCGGTGCAGCCACTGTCAACGATAGTCGAGATTCCAATAGGTTATTTTTATACTGGAGTCTCCTGCCCTCTTTCACTCAGAGCATGAACCAAGATAGGAATACCTAGAATAAAATTGTGCATGAAAATTGAATAGGCTTTATTTCGGATCAAATAAATGAAATTGCAAGTATCGGATTAAATACGTAAAAAACCTGCAGTGTTTTTTAACGCGATTTTAGACTCTATAGAGATCGCTGAGAGAATTCGATTAATAAAATACACTCGGTACTTTTATATACCTATGTATATATAGTTTAGAATTCTGAATGCGTATCTATACCTCCTTGCAGACGCTTTTCTCTATTAATAGAAACAGAGAAAATAGTGAAGACGGCGTAAGTGGGGAAGAGAAATGTAAAGAGACATCAGGCTGCATCAGGCTTGGGGGCATGGCCCGCGTTAATTTGGTTTCCCTCTATTTTCGTCTGGAAACATATTATACTCGTCCTGTCTCGTAGTTGGCAGGCCCTTACCATATATAGGGATGTTTCTAGTAACTTTCGGGCCGCAATGAAGTTGATCGAGAAAAAGACAGCGTGCAGGTTAAGGATAAAATACGTTTCTAAAAGTGCGTAAGATAGTTAATTATGTCAGGAGAAAATGGCGTCTGGTACTGTAGGTGTCATTAAACTGTTACCAACTAACGTTTGTTTACAGTTCTGGGAGGTGATATCCGAGGAGCATGGGATAGATCAGTCTGGAATTTATCACGGCGACAGCGACCTGCAGCTGGAACGAATTTCCGTTTACTACAACGAGGCTTCCGGTAGGATAATATTTTTAAGACTTTTAAACAAGCTTTCGAGCGGCCATATTGTTCTAACCGATTCTACGACAAGGCATCGATGTACTGAGAATTCGTTGAAGGGGATTCCGCGCGAAAATAGAAAGGCATTTTTGTAAAAGGAAATAAAATGGCGAGGGAGAGTAAAAAGATAATAAACGAATAACCAAGCCAAGGAAGAATCTTAGACGGAAATAGACACTCGGTACCGTCACTATGAGATACGTCTTTGGCTAACCAAAGCTATTAGGTTATAACGGCGGTATATTCACAAAGCGCGAAAGTAAACTCAGAACGACTGAGTAGTTAATTTGCAAACGATGCATGTAGAGGCCCCACCTTATACGCATTTCCGGTAGGTGGTTATTGAAATGAGTTTTTGGAAGGCAAACAATCATTCCTGGTTTAGCCTGTACAGTTACACAATACGCCTAACGTGAACGCGATTTGCGATTGAGTCGCTACATAGAAATCCACCCTTTATCACAATGCTCCCTGTCTAACGTTTCCTTTTGATTATCATCTACAGTGGCTACGTCAACGGATGGCGGAAAGTATGTGCCCAGGGCCATCCTGCTAGACCTAGAACCAGGAACGATGGACGCCGTACGATCTGGTGCATACGGCAAGCTCTTCCGACCTGACAATTTTGTCTTTGGTCAAAGCGGCGCTGGGAACAACTGGGCCAAAGGTCATTACACGGAAGGTGCTGAGCTAGTGGATTCAGTGTTGGACGTGGTGCGGAAGGAATGTGAGAATTGCGACTGTCTTCAAGGATTCCAGCTGACCCATTCCCTGGGTGGGGGTACAGGATCCGGCATGGGGACTTTGCTTATATCTAAAATCCGTGAAGAGTATCCTGACAGGATCATGAACACTTATTCGGTGATGCCATCGCCGAAGGTATCGGATACCGTGGTGGAGCCTTATAACGCCACCTTGTCGGTTCATCAGCTGGTGGAGAATACAGATGAGACCTACTGCATCGACAACGAAGCTCTTTACGATATATGCTTCCGTACCCTTAAAGTGTCCAACCCTTCCTACGGGGATCTGAATCATCTAGTATCGTTGACCATGTCCGGTGTCACTACCTGTCTCAGGTTCCCAGGTCAGCTGAACGCCGACCTCAGGAAGCTAGCCGTGAACATGGTACCATTTCCACGTCTTCACTTCTTCATGCCTGGCTTTGCGCCACTTACGTCACGATCTATGCAGCAGTACTCTGCCTTGTCTGTACCGGAACTCACGCAACAGATGTTCGACGCTAAGAACATGATGGCCGCCTGCGATCCACGTCACGGAAGGTATCTTACAGTCGCTGCAGTCTTCAGAGGCCGGATGTCTATGAAAGAGGTTGACGAACAAATGCTCAGCGTGCAGAATAAGAATAGTCCTTACTTCGTCGAGTGGATACCCAACAACGTGAAGACTGCAGTGTGCGACATTCCACCCAAAGGTCTGAGGATGTCCTCCACGTTCATTGGAAATACGACAGCCATCCAGGAACTGTTCAAGAGAATTTCTGAGCAGTTCACTGCCATGTTCAGGAGGAAGGCTTTCCTCCATTGGTACACTGGTGAGGGTATGGATGAGATGGAGTTCACTGAAGCTGAATCCAACATGAACGATCTGGTCTCCGAGTACCAACAGTACCAGGAAGCCACAGCCGAAGAGGACTTTGAGGTTGAGGAATGTGGCGAAGACTTTGAAACCTGCGAGCAAGAATGAAGAGGATTAACTGTGGATATATTTATGATGTATTTAACTTAGTCATATTTATAAGGTCATTAGCGTTTCATACTTTTCTAGCTTTTATACTCGAGTATAGATTGATAGAAGACTGAACGAATGTAAAAGGATTTGTCAAGCTGCTTTTTTGGGATTGGGGTGGCAGGATCCTACGACGTGAGTACTAGGTCATTCGAGGACTCGCGGGAGCACCAAAGGCTCTTACCAAAAATCTGTTTTTTTTTTCTTTTTTTTCAGAAGAATATATCATTATTGTATATTATATTGTATTATTCATGTTCTTTTTATATTTTACATTATCTCTTATATTAATATCATTCGATCCTTATTCTTCCTCTTCTGCCTCTTCCTCATCGTTCCCATCCGCTATGACATCTTTGTCAGGCTCAGCTTCCTGATATTGTTGATACTCGGACACAAGATCATACATGTTATTCACAGCTTCACTGAATTCACTTTCCTCCATTCCTTCGCCAGTGTACCAGTGCAGATAAGCTTTCTTCTTAAACATGGCGGTAAACTGTTCTGATATCCTTTTAAATAATTCCTGAATGGCCGTTGTGTTTGATATCGATGTAGCACTCATCTTAACCCCTCTAGGTGGTATATCACAGATTGCTGTTTTTATACTGTTAGGTATCCACTCCACAAAATAAGAACTATTCCTGTTCTGAATATTCAACATCTGCTCGTCCACATCCTGTGATGGTAAATTACGTGAAGATTACAAGGGGGAAAAAATCCACTATTTATTTCAATAATAAAAGGTATCGGTTTGTCATATACCTTAGTGGACATAAGTCCACGAAATATCGCAGCAACAGTCAGGAATCTACCTTTCCTGGGATCGCAGGCAGCAAACATACTTTTAGCGTCGAACATCTGCTTGGTAAGTTCTGGTACCGTGGTGGCCCTGTAGGGCGCCGAACTCCTGGAGGTCAGAGGAACGTATCCAGGCACGAAGAAGTGCAGTCTAGGATAAGGTACCATGTTCACCAGGAGTTTTCTCAGGTCGGCATTGAGCTGACCAGGAAATCTGAGGCAGGAGGTGATACCAGCCATGCAAGCTGATATTAGGTGATTCATGTCGCCGTAAGACGGCAAAGCTAACTTCAGAGTGCGATAACAAATGTTGTGTAGAGCCTCGTTATCGATACAAAATGTCTCATCGGTACCGTCTATCAATAGATGAACTGATAGCGTAGCATTGTAAGGCTCGACTACGGCGTCAGACATTTTTGGCGAAGGAAAGACGGAGTAGCTTTTCAAAATTCTGTCAGGATATTCTTCACGCATTTTTGTCATCAAAAGTGTTCCCATTCCTGAACCGGTGCCGCCGCCAATGGAATGTAGGATTTGAAATCCTGGATTATCGTATGGTATAAGTTGAGATTTTTTAATAGGATTTTTTTATCGACATTCTTTTATTTACCTTGTATCAAGTCACAGGATTCTGCCTCGCGACGTATCACGTCCAATGTCGTGTCTATTATTTCGGCACCTTCTGTGTAGTGGCCTTTGGCCCAGTTGTTGGCTGTTCCTGCTTGACCCGATATGAAGTTGTCAGGTTTGAAAAGGCGGCCATAATGTCCGGATCGGGCGGAATTTAAACTACCCGAGTCCAGGTCCACGAGGATGGCTCTTGGGACGTATCTGTAACCTTGGATGAGATGAATTAAAATTGAATTTTTTTTGTTGGTTATGTAATAAGACTATGTACCTGCACCCTCGACGAAGAAGACGTTTATTCTTTGAAGTTGTAAATCGGATTCTCCACTAAAGACTCCATTTGGATCTATACCATGCTCGTCCGCGACTACTTCCCAAAACTGTGAAAAATTGTGGAAAATTTAATTTTGTCTTACGATATATGTATAAGGTATCATTTACTTTAGTTCCAACATTGTTTCCACACTGTCCAATTTGCACGTGAACGATTTCTCTCATGATCAATGAAATCCGGAAATTTTGATAATGAAAATTTTCAACTTCTTAATTTTAGAGCCGAAAAAATTGTAATTTTGATTTACAGGGGTTAGGACGAATGATGTTTTTTTTTATTCGTTTGGAACAAATGCCTGTAATTATCATTTTGCAAAAATATGAAAAAATCATAAAGCAAACAAGGGAGCTGCTGAATTGCCATGTATCCTGTACAGGGTTATCGTAATGAATGACCATTCGAAAAATAAATTTGTCAAAAAATGACGGTTCCTTGTATTATATTTTTTCGTAACGGTACAAATACTCAAAATCTAGCCTCTATAAATATACATCGTATGTATATATATATACACAGGCATAAAAATAGAATATAAAGAAAGCATAAGAAATAAATATAAACATATAAGAAGTTCGTGTAAAAGTATAGATCACTCTCAAAATCGTCGATGAAAAACGATTGCATCCTAGCTCGATGGTACCGATATTCCTTTTGAGTTTTTACTTCTCCTCGCCCTCCTCCTCATCGTCATACTCGCCATCTTCTTCAGCGGTTGCCTCTTGATATTGCTGATACTCCGACACCAGATCATTCATATTAGATTCCGCCTCGGTGAATTCTAATTCCTCCATTCCTTCACCGGTATACCAATGAAGAAAGGCTTTCCTCCTAAACATGGCTGTGAACTGTTCAGAAATTCTCTTGAACAGTTCTTGGATGGCCGTAGAGTTGCCAATGAAGGTGGCAGACATTTTGAGTCCACGAGGTGGAATATCGCACACGGCCGTCTTGACATTGTTAGGAATCCATTCAACAAAGTAAGAACTGTTCTTATTCTGAATATTCAGCATCTGTTCATCAACCTCTTTCATGGACATCCTGCCTCTGAAGACAGCAGCCACCGTGAGGTACCTTCCATGACGTGGATCACAGGCAGCCATCATGTTCTTGGCGTCAAACATCTGCTGCGTCAGTTCCGGTACAGTGAGGGCCCTGTACTGTTGACTGCCACGAGATGTCAGTGGTGCGAATCCTGGCATGAAGAAGTGTAAACGTGGAAATGGTACCATGTTCACGGCGAGCTTCCTGAGGTCAGCATTGAGCTGGCCTGGGAACCTAAGGCAGGTTGTGACCCCGGACATGGTTGCTGATACCAGATGGTTCAGGTCGCCGTAAGTTGGTGTGGTCAGTTTCAGTGTACGGAAACATATATCATAGAGAGCTTCGTTATCGATGCAGTAAGCCTGATCGGAATTTTCAACCAGCTGGTGAACTGATAAGGTTGCATTGTAGGGTTCCACCACGGTGTCTGATACTTTGGGTGACGGTACCACTGAGAATGTTGTCATTATCCTGTCAGGATACTCTTCACGGATTTTTGATATGAGTAGAGTACCCATACCGGATCCTGTACCACCACCTAAGGAGTGGGTCAGTTGGAAACCTTGGAGACAGTCGCAGCTCTCGGCTTCTTTGCGCACCACGTCCAGTACCGAGTCTACCAGCTCAGCTCCCTCTGTGTAATGACCTTTGGCCCAGTTGTTCCCGGCACCGCTTTGTCCGAAGACAAAATTGTCAGGTCGAAAGATCTGTCCAAATGGTCCTGATCGTACCGAGTCCATAGTGCCTGGTTCCAGGTCTACGAGGATCGCCCTGGGCACGTATTTCCCTCCGGTTGCTTCGTTGTAGTACACATTGATCCTCTCCAGTTGAAGGTCCGAGTCCCCGTGATAGGTGCCCGTTGGATCGATTCCATGCTCGTCCGATATTACTTCCCAAAACTGTATTTGAAAAAATGTGTTTGTCGAACAAATTCATTCTTGTTATGTTTAACTGCGAGTTTGACTTAACAACTGACCTTTGCTCCTATCTGGTTACCACACTGGCCAGCTTGAATGTGTACAATTTCCCTCATTTTGTATGTTAAATATTAATTGGTACCAGCTGTGTTTTAATTAGAGGACGAGCTGTACCACCGACCAAGATGACATCGACTGCTATCTTCTCTGTGCAAACAAAAACAGCCGACATCTATATTCTCCTTGACGACGAATATGATTGGGATTTCGCACAGTGACAAAAATTCAAAATTTCTTCCGGTCGATCTTCAAGTTGAAAGTTGATTAGGGTTTGCTAGTTTTAGGGAGCTCAGATTTTAAGTATAAAAACTGTTGAGCTTAGTATCGTCCAGTTTCACTCGAGTTACCTTATTTCGAAAAGTAAATCGAGTTAGCCTGTAAAAGGCAGTTCAAAAGTCTCACTAAAACACTCTAAACACTGTACCGATCGCCAGGATCGTCCCGATCCATATTTATACATATAATATAATATCGGACGCGAGAAAAATTCGTACTCGAGGCAGGCTTTACAAAGGATGTACATTATAATAAATGGAAAAAAAAAAAATAAATACAATGCGTGCCTATACTGATAATATAATACAAAGTCGTTAGTAGTTATCAAATAAAACAGGCTCGCGTCAAAGTCTGATAGCACCGAAAGACTCCTAGATCTTGTCCTCGTCGATCTCATCCCCTACCGGGGTGTTTAAGTCCTCCGCTTTGTCCTGGTTGGTTAGCAGAGGACACGTCCTCGAGGTTTCCTCCACTTGGGCAGTTTCCGGTACGACAATCTTCGAGGATGCTGAATGCCTGTCGGGTCTCCCGTTGACAAAGTACCTCAAGGGTAGAACGTCCGACTTGTGTTCTTTAGACGATTTCCTATAAAAGCATACACGAGTATAACAACACTCATCCCCAGTCGATCATAGAAATCCTGGAAAGGACTACCTGGGGAGTGTAGGGCAGGACCAGAGTTTAAAATCAGCCCCAAAGAGCTCGCCCTCCTCGATGGTCTGCGGTAAATGTATATTCAAAGTTTCCGGCAGGAAGATGCTGGTCAGGGCGCCAGCCACGCTCAGAGATCCCATGATGATCAGTGGCAAGACTCTTGAATATACAGCCAGGTGTACGATGTAAGGAAATGTGAGCAGTCCAATGCCGGCAATGAAGGATGCAATTCCCATCGCCTGGGATCTCAGAACAGTTGGCAATAATTCCCCGACGAAGACGTAGAAGACAGCGAAGGACGCGGCTATACCGAACTTCCCTACCATGGCCAAGGACACTGTTACCCATACGGCATCTGAAAAAGGATGAAGAAATCCTATGAATCGTATCCTGACCTCCTTGTTTCCTGTGGATAAGGTCATGGGGGTACCTTCTGGCACGAACATGCAGGACACGCAGGCAAAGCCACCAAGGAGCATCGTGATGCAAAGTACCCATCTTCTTCCTATTCTATCCATGGCGTACCAGGTTATGACGTAAGATGGTATCTCGACAATGCCTCCTGTCAAATGAATATACAGATAAATAATTGATAACAAAATGAACAATAGCACGAACGTGTGTCAGCAAAGTCACACTTGTCTCCGCATATTAATTACATATTAACGTTAACTCGTATAACGATACGTCTTCCACAAGGATTCGTACCAATGAAAAATGCCAGGTAATCAGATACTCCTAAATTTGTCGTGTTGTAGGATAATCCATTGTAAACAACGGCATTGGCCACCCAATCGAAAGCTAGAATAAAGAATTTCTTTCTTATATTGGGATTCGTTATGAGGTCCATTGGCGTTGCCGACGGAGGTGGTGGTCTGTTCTCGACGTCCAGGTCGACTGAAACATCCCCAGAATTTTTTCCATTGCACGACACACCTTGTCTCTTCAATATGTCCATCTGTAAGGATATCAATTAGTAGAAGACGATCTTCGACATTGACGTAATAAATTCTAGTGTACGAACCTCCATTTTTCGTAAAAAATTCGTTGGCACTCTACGGCCATTGACTTTAGCCATATGCTGAACTATGACCTCTGCCTCGTCTATTCTGTTCTTGCTAAGAAGCCATCGTGGCGATTCTGGTATTATCCAATAGTAGCTGAAGAGTAACACAAAAGGTACAGAAGTAGCCAGTGATAAAGTGTACCAATGTCTGAGCAAGTAACCCTGTAAATAATTATTGCGACAATAACAATATAATAAATAACATTAAACAATGATACGAACATACTCACCAATAAAGCCAGTAAGGACATGGCTGTGGCAAAGAACATAGAGATGACCATACCAGCAAATGTCCTGTACCTGGGCCCCATGAGTTCCAGAGCTAAAAATAAATAAATAAAATATCAATGAGCACTGCAACAGTAAAAAAAAGTTTTCTAATAATTCATATAACTTTCTCACCGAGAATAAAAGGTATTTGATAAATGGCTGGGAAGAAGAGGCCATTGACGGTCCTAAGAGCCGTGTAAATAACATAATTCGGGCTGAAGCTCGTGACGATGGAGAGAATGACCTCCAAATAAAGAATGGCAAAGAAGGCAGTTCTCCTGCCCCATTTATCAGCAATCCAACCAAAGACAACGTTCCCAAAGAGACTGCCAACGTAGAAGAAAGTCGTGGAGGTCGAGGGCCACCAGCTGTTGTCGCAAACGAGATCTAGCTATGTGAATACAAAGAAGCTATTGAATCCCACTATAATATCTCTTGTAAGAAACGCACGACACTTATTGCAAGATAGGAAAAAAAAATCCAATTAACATATCCTCATATTCGATAGCGACAATCATTTTCCTATCGTGAAAAAATAGAAGTAAAAAAAAATCACTGCAACAATTCCATAAATAAATATTAATAACAACAGAAGTGATTGCTCCAATTTGCCCTTATCGCTCGCACTCGTTCATACATGTAAAACAATTATCATTAACAAACGTTCCATACGTCACATAATCAAACGTCAATTAAAGCATCTCAGGGATTACAACGCGAGGTATTAAATATACATTTTGCGATCGAACATGGTCGAGCTCCTCTGTACATAATAAATCAAAGCAGGAACCATAAGATTAGTTAGAACTACGCATGCAGAGTGTGCGTATGCATACGGTGTGTATATAACGATGCGTAGGTCTACATGTAATCCAACGAACAGTACACAAGGATTTCTGATGACGTATATATAACACATAGCGATACGGTATATCGTACACGTATGTAACATAGAGTTAAGTTCGCTCGTAGGTTCATAGGTTCGCCGGTTTGTTTCAATATGGCGAGTTTGCACGCGGTCCGATACATCGAGGCGTCATTAGGCACGTTTAGGTGGGACGTACGTGCTGGCATATTAGTCAATGGGATGTGTGCGCTCTTGAATCGTACAGCGTGAAAGTGTATGTGGCTCCCACAGAGAGAGGTGTCCATCACCCTCGGTTGACAGGAGGAGCGTGACCCCCCCCCCCTCTCTTTGCCTCACCTTCTGACCCCTTGACCTGACCCTTCACTCCTCCCGACGTCCTTCTGCCTGTTTAGCCGCAAGCTCTTTCGCAATGTTCAACCGTGGCTCTTATTCAGATTTTTATTTTCTTTTTTGAGATCATTCGCAAGATTTTCTTTCCATTCTTCAGGGTAGGTCAAAGGTTGCAATTACGGAGGAACCTTGCTGGGTGACCGATTCAATCCCGTTGAGATGAGTCTGTTGTCAATGGAGGAGAATGTGATTTAAGAAAAGACTCTTGATAGTTGATAGGAATGATAAAATTTTGAAAATTCCAACCTTATGGCAGTCCTTGTTTAAGTAATGTTGAGTTTGATTAATGATCTTCGTGCATGTAGATGGACGGTGAGTCGTGGCTGATAACACGTATCGTGCATGACGTTCATATATGTATATACATGTGTGGATAATGGTTGTACGTAGCAAATGCTAATGTGACAGACGTACTAGGATCATTTCCAGTAGAATACCTACGTCGAGCGTCAT
The DNA here is from genome assembly GCA_030142375.1 of Calameuta pallipes. NCBI lineage: Eukaryota > Metazoa > Arthropoda > Insecta > Hymenoptera > Cephidae > Calameuta > Calameuta pallipes. The sequence continues at coordinate 291,967 of JARQSW010000118.1, forward strand.
CACTCATCACTACTTTCTGGTAGTTGTTTCACTGAGTACTAGTAGCGAGTGGGCAACCGCTCTTGCTTCCGGTCACAGTGATTTATTGGTTAGTCGCCTTTTCGGTACTGTGGACGCATGCGGTCTCTTTGTCTTGCTGGATCTACTACGTCAGACAAGCGTATATACGAGGCGATTGTCTTGTAAGGTTATGTCGATATCACTGAAATGAAATAATGTTACAAGAGGAATTTTTGACATTGTTGAGATCGATTAGATAATTTTAATATTTACTGGATGCACGGTAAACGTGAACGCGCGAACAGACGCCATTGCTGGGGTTCGTTTGCTGCGGTAAACAGTTTTATGACGAGAGGTCTGGCTCACTTCTTCCGTTCGGCCCCGACCAATCGACCGAGCGACCTACCGGTCAATCACAATTTAGGAAACGTCCGCTTCCGGTTTTTCTGCGTGTTTCTTTCAACTTTGTAATAGCGGTACGAGAAAGTTTCTTTATGTCAGTTTGCATTCAGGATGTAGTAACGTAAGTACTATTAGATTCAACGTGGACGGAGATAATGGAATATTATTTATATCCATAGTATCTTTTTCACGGTGATATTATTCCTCGGGATATTTTCTAACCTCAAAAATGTCTTAGGATTCGTTTAGGAAGACACTCTTGAAAAATTACTTGTAGGTTATGTATACCCTGGTTATAGGTAGCTTCAGGCTTGCACGAGCGTTTCATGTGACGTATCGCATGACCGGATGCGGGGGTAGGTAAATTGGTCGGCAATTGCTGACGCCACCAGAGCTGCAACCGATCGGCCAGTCACTCGGATGCTTCTCTACCCTATACCTGGAGAAACATCCTCTGAAGTCACTAATCACTACCCCTTGTAAAACTCGTATCTTCTCTTGTGTAATACTGATCCTCGTATACATGGAAACGATGCACGTGGAACGTTGTTGACCACTGTGTTTTCCACTTTGGAATACTATGTAGGTCGATGGGAGGGAGAAGCTTTTTAAGCTCATTTATCATTTCCATGAAACTTCCCAACGACTGAATAATCATACTTCCACGAATAAAATATTCAGATCCACCAGTATGAGGTAGCGGAAGATCAAGACCAAGTGTCTCATGAAATCGGACTCCAGAAAGAAATGAGCAATTAAGAAGTTTCTGGATCTCTTATCACTGGGGGGAAAACGAGGGAGAAGTTTGCTGTTCTTCAGCAGGATGCCGACATATTACCAGCAAATTTTTGAGTTAAAAATGATCTCGATGTCGTACAAAACTATCGTGTGCACATTTAGAGACTTAGTTTTTACAAGATAAATTTAGTATCAATTGTTTATATTATTTTAAGGATTACATTTAAATATTTCAGCTTCAAAAATAATTCGCAGACACGTTTCATCCTCGAGACAAAAACAAACTGTTTCTACAATTATTTTTTAATATAATAAATTAATCGTGTAGATGAATGACTTATTTTTTTTTTCCTTTCTATTGGATCATCCTCCATTAATTATTCGTTAGTTTATCGTGTACCTGCTTACATTCTGACATTCGTTAGAGTCCTATAAACAGCATTCCTGAATATTGATGCGCATCTTCACGTACACAAGAGAGTAACTTTGGGATTTAATATTTCATAAACATCGTAGATGATTTACTTGAAATATGTAGACAGACGTGCTGGGCGTCAATAATTCAATGGTAGACGTTTAGAACGATTGGTTAGATTTTCAATAACGTCCCAGGACTCCTTGAACTGGCTCGAAGGATTATGCAAATGACAGATGTCGTAGTCACAACACTGCCACTATTTCTCTCTCTCACTCTTTTTCTCGCTCACGAAAAAGCTAGTTGTACAATAATAACAAAGCAACCGAGACGCTTTTATTTTCTTCTAAGAATTAATAAAAAGAGAAGAGTTTACCTCGGTGACGAGGGTGCTGTCATAATCCCGCCTATCGTAATTCCAACCGTAACGACATTTGCTGATCGGCCAAGTTTGACTGCTCTCCGGCGGTGGCGTTAACCTGGTTACCAATTGCGATGTGTTCGTTGTATCGTTCAACAACCAGGACTCGATAACGGCTGTGTAGTTCACGTCGTACATGTAACATCGTGAATACTGTCTCCTACCGTCAGACTTGACAGTGTACGGCAGACTGAGAGCCTTGCGTTCCTCAAGACTCAGTAGACTTGTTAAATTGTCTAATTCTGGTATCCTGCACCAGTGTTCCGGTGACGCGCTTACGAACACCTAAAAATAATAAGTGATTAATTAATTGAATGATTAATAAAGTAAAATTGACTCGAGAAAAACAACATTAACGAAGTGACGTTAGTCCGTCAGCGTGTAGAATATTAACATGAATTTGACTCACCTGTGAAAATGCTAAAAAGGCGGCGGGTAAGGTTGCTGGTATACAAAGGAGGTAGTACATGATATTTTGATATCGACCTTTCTCTCCCACGTGTACCAACACTTCATCAAAGTCTATGGAGCTCATCTTTTCGCCGTGAGGAACCCGCACGAGTCTCTCACGCGAATCGTCGGATTGACGATCAGGTTTGAGGATACGCGACGAGCCGTTTCTAATTTTGGCTCACTCGGCATCTCCTCCACTCATCTTTGTTTACTTTATTTATTATTAATTAATATATCTTCTTGTTATTAATTGATATGCATATACATATATATATGTATGTATATATATATGGTGTATATATACATATGTATATCTGTGTATAGAAAATTAGTTGTTTTTACAATTTTTCACTGTTTAACTTCAACACTATAACGTCGCACCAGCACTGCTCGTACTACGCGATTCAATTCACTCCGAGGGAGCGAATCGGCTCGAGGTCGAAGATCGATCTGTTAGAGTGAATACTTTGATGACACTTTAATATAAAACGTTTCCATTAGCATCTTTCATCACGTTTTTTTAATTCCATTTTTAACTCCAGCACTTTATTAGTTCACTTAACGAAAAGAGGAGCTCGTGATTCGTAAGAATTTTATCGATCAGTTTCACTTTTGAATATTCCTCGGGTTATCGATTGTTGCACTTCGATTGACAATTTGTATTTTCGTATAGATTATTACGGACACTTTTTTTTTTCCACAAGTTCCAAACAGGGCACGACAATGCTATACGGGTCTCACATGTTTCCCAGTCTCTTCCGTCTGCTCTCGTCTGCTCACTTCACCTCAACCGTTTCCTGCGAAGATTTCCCGACGTCCAACTTCCTCTAGCATCTTCGGCTTCTCCTCGTCACACCGGATGATACCAGACTCCTCTGAAAACAGTATGACATTTCTTTCGTATTTGGTCAAACGATCCTAGACGCTCTCTTTTTTTTTTTTGAATTTGACCGTTTTTTCCCCGCCTAAAAATCACTCTCTCGTACAGCGTCTAAATTGTTCGACTTGGCAAAACGAATTTCAAAGACCAATTTTCTATTTCGTTATTTATTCCTTTTAATGGGCTGTCGTCAAGCTCTAAAGTGGCTTCGCTCGTAAAGTTAGTTTTGTTCGAGGAGGGACGGAAGTACCTCGTGCTCGGGCACGAGACGTTTACATACTGTTCCTAGTGTGTAGGAAGAACGGCTACCGGTCCGATTGATCTTGCGCGTGTGAGCAAACAATGCATCTCCTCATCTCCGTGGCCTCTCGCCTCTCAGTTATGGCCGCGTCTCGAGCACCGCGTGAGAAATTGTTGCGAAATCGCGAAACTAAGAAACTGAACGACTCGAGAGACGCGGACATCGTATGAAACTGCGAGATTGAGAGACTACAGACGCCTGGGGATACGCAGAAGCCAGTACAGTAAACGGGTACAAGCACATGTTTGGTATCCACCTAATAAAATCAGATCAGCTACGTAGTTCCCAGATACAAGATAAATATCAGTGGGAATAATTCGATTGGAGATGAAGTAAAAAAAAAAGAATTGACCAAGGGTCGCGGAGAGGGGGTAATGATATTTTTGATATCGTTATTTTATAAATCCTGATACAAAATTTAACTTGGTGCTGAATTTAATGAGAAATTCGATGACCTGTTTCCAGGACACCCTGTGTAGATTTCATGTGGTCCTCGACCGCAGAGTAACCCTAGACTCCTGTCGTAAGTACGTACATGCAGACGTACGCACGTCGTGTATCTACGTATGCCTGTTTTATTGTTCGTTACAATTACCAGTGACGTCACGAGTGCAAACAATGTCATCCCGCTTCGCACGCCTTCGCCTTCGCCCTCGACACGCGACATTCGACATTCGCCACTTGCCGTTTACTTGGATCGCATTCTGCGCCACGACATATCAGACTATTTTCTTGTGCACTGATCCTCTGCGCAATTATTTTATGTGATTAATTATTTTTTTTTGAAATTAATGAAACAAAAGAATATTCTACCTAGAGTATCTTACCGAGGACGTAGCTGTGGCTGATGAAGATCGCTTCTTGATTTACGGTCCAAGGGTCATACTCCTGCGTGAAGGTCCTGAACGAGAGTTATATCAGCTTTGCGCTATCAACGTGAAGATGTTATTCAGTCGACGAGAACGTGGTGGAGAACCCCTTTGATGCTACCGGAGGGAGCGAATAAAATGTGAACCGGGCAAACGGGCACTCGGAAGTTCAGATCCGCACGACGAATACTCTTGAACGAGTAGCTGTGTTTAATATCACTGCACCATACTTGGACGTCCGGTTAGGATCGCTATGGCCTTATGAGATTTTAGTTGAGCCATTTGGATGGAAGGTTTAATGGGAGGATAATTATAAGTTCTTGGGACGTAATACTTCACGTAAGATTAAAAAAAATTTTTTTTACTGCTCAACACTGTAATTAATTTTTTTTTCTTTACATTTTGCCTTTCTCATATGGGCCTTGATTCTTTTTCTGATCTCAGAATCAGTCAACTTTTTTTTTGTATCTTCCTTCTCCTCTGGCACTTTTTATCCTCTCGCGCTTTGCGGTTCTCTTCTTCTTCTCGTTCGGTCGCGCTCTTTCTCGCTCTCTCGCACACACTTTCGCGCGCGCTATCTCTCTCTCTCTCTCTCTCTTGCTCTCTCTAAATATATGTATATGTATCGAAATACTACTCTAGACGGAGTAAGTAGCCTCCATCGCGAAGTGAAACTGAAACAACGTGCAGGGGAACCGAAGTATCCCATCCCGTCCTCCTATCTATCATTTTGAGTCCCTCCTCCACTCTCTGGACTCCCCTTGTCCTTCTCCACAACGCCACCAACCTCTCTCCTCTCTTGGACACTCATCACCTCCACAGTCACTCAACTATTAATATAAAAGGGGTTCCTCGACACTCTGCAACGGTAATTGTACGCGCTTCAAGTTTGCCGATTTATTTTCACGTGGCCTGCTGTATCGTTAGGCTTTCGATGCTGATGAATGGTGCTGGTTATCATTCTACTTTGACATATCTATTGTTATGCTTTAGTCAACTTTGAATATGAATGTTATCTTTATTTTCTTTCACGTAGAATTATTTATTTTCCGAAAAATTCATATTTTTCGGAAAATCTGCAAATATATGAATGACTGCTTATAAAAATTATGATGGGAGTTACTTGTAATTGGACAACAGGGTCATAATGGTGATTTTCTTAAAGTAATATTTGCTATCGATTTTAAGAATACAACGTTTTATATTTTATTTATTTTTTTATGAGATGGATACTTTATTGGCTATTATAACAGTGGTTTATTCTTAAGGATACTTAGTTTTACGAGATTTTAAATTGTTACTTTATGATTGGCGACTCGCCATTACCATGGTAACGCCAAGATGGCCGTTTACGCATATGGTTGCTTGTTGTTATTCAAGAAACAACGCAAGATAGTTTTTCGTATTTATTGAGAAGTAACATGTGAGTTTAGTCTTTAATATTGATATTACGGTGTATTTATTTAGTAGGAGGCTATACGAAAAATATGGGATAAACACTTGTATTGTTGAGGACGAAGTAATTGAGGAACGAATATGTATACGCAGTGAACGGAATGTAAGGATTCTGTTTGTTAAATTGACGTAATAGAATCATTGGATTAGCAACACTATCTGGCATTCATTAAAATACAGTTTTAATTACATGCATAGGTTAAGAGTACTTGAAGAACTTTTGCTAGTGATTGCTATTACACAATTATTTGCTGTGTACACAATTGTAACAAATTCTGTTTGGATTATGCCGAGAGCCCTGCATAATTTGCTCTTTCAATGTCAAACTTCAAAGAAACCATCTCCAAGAATAATACTCACTCAAGTTCACCAACACATTCCAAGCCAAGATATGTCAAGAAACTGAACTTTAATGAAGACATATCAGATTCTGAGTATGACAACGAGAATAATGAAGAATCCAATGTTATTCCTAGACTGGGTTATACAAGTGTATCACATAAACAAAAGAAAGAATTGGTCCAGCAATGGATTGAGGCTCATAATTATTCTACAGACATAGATCTGTGTCCAGCATCTCCAATTCTTGACACCACTGTCCATAGACGGAAGCAAAAGTCACCAATATTGGACAGTCATCAAAAATGTAAAAAACTTAAAGTTGTTTTATCTGATATTACACGTACAAAGATTGTAAATAATGAGTCTATTGATTATGATAAAACTCGGCAGTGTGCAGAAGATTTTCGTATAAAAGAATCTGAATTTCCACAAGAGAGCACTCCATTACGTGTGCAAATTCTTCCTAGTGGCTCGCCCATCCTCAGTACAGGTTCCTATACCCTTAGGAGAAGACATAGGGCACGTAATAATTTTTTTAAGCAAAAGAAGGTTGATACCTCTGCTGTAGAAAGTTCCAAGCTTACGGACACAAATATGAATACACTATTAGTGCAAAACAAACCAGCTGCTTCAGGTTTGTCAAGTTGTAAAGTGAGCAATATTAATTTATTTGATAGACATAAAATCGTGGCACAGAAGATAAAGTCCCAGCGTGAAAAATCTCTGCTAGAAAATTTTCAAAGTAGGTTGATAAATAAACCAACAAGCCTCATTGAAATGTCACCTAGTACAGATACTGAACGCATAGAATTTGAAGAGAGTGAAACAGGTAGTACAAATCATACAGTACAAGAACCTGATACCCCAAGTGATAGTGACAAAACTATCAGTGATATAATAGAGGATCCTGAGACACAAGATATATTTTCAGAAATGGAGTATAATAATATTCCACTCAATGAGATCAAATTTCCATTTGACGAAAGCTTTCCCATATATCCATCAACAAGCTCTAAAGAAACAGAGCAAAATATTTCTATCGAACCAGAGCCAGCGTCCTCGACAGTAACATCTCAAAAAATTTCTGGTACATCGACTAGCAATGATGCCATTGGAACATCATCAGGTAATACGGAAATAACAATAAGTACAGAAGTAACTCCACCAAAAGTCAGTGATGAAACCATATCCGGAGTGGCTTTGCTAAATTCTGGGAAGAAACGTAAAAAGCCAAGAAAGTAAGTTTCTGTAACTGATTATACGAATTACCTGCTTTAATTTTTATGTTGTTTTTGCAGAGGAAGTCTAGTGGAAAAGCTACAGTTGCTGATGAAGAGCCAAGTGTCATACGTGCGCATCTGGCGTCATCAAATGTCTCAAATCCAAGAGAACACAATTAATCAATACATATCGCTAACAGTTACTGATTATTTAACTCAATGCGATAGACAATTTATCACTGGCTTAGTAATCGACGATCCTAGTCAATTATTAAGCAATAATCGAGGATCTGGACAATTTTCTAGATTATCATTAAAGAAAAAGATAAGTAACTTGGTAACAGTGGTAATAAATCCTGAGGTTGTTGGTAATGTTAACATCAAGAAGGGGACTGTATTAAAAATTTATTCACCTTGGGAAGTGATTGATTCGGATAAAATGGTGATAAGCGTACTCTATTTTGAACTAAAATCTAATCTTGAGGATGTAGCAGGAGTTATTGCAACAGGGTCACATGTGAAAAATCAGACTGAAAAAGTTCTGCAAAAATTCAATTGTCCGTGCATAATGGAAGAAAAAATGTCAGACTCGTGCCAAGATAGATTTAAGAATGAAAAACCAAAAGTGATTTGGGAAATATTTAATTTTTAAAAAATTTGCTGTGCGATTATAAATAATAATTTATGTGATAACAATTTATTTTAAGACGTTGAATGCTGCGCGTTACCAAAATATTTACGGTATGTTAAAAGTTACTTATGAAAATGGTGATGTTTCTTGAAGATGTTTACGACAGGGCAACATAAATTATTATTCTACTGTTTTTTTTTTTAATGGAATAATAGTAAAAAATCTATTTAAGCAGAAAAAGTGAAAGTTATTCAATAATAAATTCATCAAAACGAATTATTTGAGAATTTGCGCAATCATAATATACTGTATTCTGTCTTCCAAACGTCCTACAAGTATCCTTGGTGATACCAAAGGAAATAAATCATTCAGTAATTGTAGTAAACATAAAAATTAGAGTAAGACGTACAATGCTTCATTTTATAATAAGCGATAATAGTGCAAACAATCAGATATCATGGTTTCAATATGATATAAAGATTTGCAGTGAAACTGATATGAAACTTTTACATTGTCAAAGAGATAAGCAAATGAATAGACAATCTTAAAAATATGAGTTCCAATTATTCTACATAATAGTACTGTAAGTGCCTTTTCCTTTGTGATACGAATATTTATATTTCAAAAAGGTAAATGACTAAAGGATTCAGTGGTCATTTGCAAATAATTATAATTTTGCAAATTAATTTTTTTTTCGACAATTATAAATAATTGCTTTATACAAGGAGTGGGGTGAAATGTAAAGGTGGGGGTAATAGTAGCAGCAATCTTATTGGTTGCACCATTGGCGTAAGGAAGTTAGAGCAGTTAGAGAATCGTACGCGATGGTAACATTTAATTTGTTATTTAAAAGTCAGTCGGTAAAGTAGAACAGAAGTACGTTGACGGTATATGTCAGATGTTGAGAGGTGTACGTGATATAAGCTGATTATTATTGTGTTTTTGGCTATATAAATTTTGACTTTTACCGTAGCAGTCACAAAGAAGGTAAATCACCTTTGCATTAACGTAATAGCGTCAGTTCTAATGAGTTAAGCAATGTTTCTTCACTCTTAAATAGTTGACAAGTATACGAGTTAATTGTCAGTTATGTGTCATCAAGTCAAGTCATGACCCGAGTTTAGTAAAGTAGGTTTAAGTTAATATTGTTTTTCAAGAATTCACTGTGTCACGTACCTTGCGTAATCAGACGTTCACGAGAGACTGTAAAGATGCTGTGAAATAGTTTCAAGTTTCTGACAACTTAACCTCTCGACTTTCAATACCTCTAAGGCTTTAAAGAATTAAGAACAGCTTATGTATACCTAACATCATTTTTCAGAAGACAATGTCAATAGGTCAGGACAGACCAGAACTTTACGAGGAGGTAAAATTATACAAGAATGCCAGGGAACGTGAGAAGCACGACAATCAAGCAGACCTGTATGCTGTTGTAAATACTCTACAACATTTGGAGAAAGCTTATATTCGTGACTGTGTGACTCCCAAGGAGTACACAGCAGCATGCAGCAAGTTACTAGTGCAATACAAAGCAGCTTTCAAACAAGTGCAGAGTGATCAATTTCCCACGATCGATGCCTTTGCCAGAGCCTTTCGGTTGGATTGCCCAGCTGCGCTAGAAAGAATTAAAGAAGACAGGCCAATCACTATCAAGGATGACAAGGGTAACACCTCCAAGTGCATCGCTGATATCGTTTCCCTATTTATCACGTTAATGGACAAACTTCGTCTGGAGATAAAAGCCATGGACGAACTTCATCCGGATCTTCGAGACTTAATGGACACTATGAATCGTCTCAGTATACTACCCAGCGATTTTGATGGAAAGGAGAAAGTTGCCGAATGGCTTCAAACTCTAAACAACATGTCTGCATCTGATGAGTTATCAGAAACACAGGTCAGACAATTAATTTTTGATCTTGAGACGTCGTATAACGCTTTCAATAAGATACTTCATAATTCCTAAATGTTAACTTCGCTACGGCCATCCGAGCAACGCTCAATTTAATTTTGTCATTTTTATTGTATTTTTCAACAAAAAGATAGCTACGATTTGACAGGTCAAAAAGTTACAAATAAAAATATCTAGATATGTTTTCGTCAATGAAAACTTAATTCGTCCTGACTCGAGGACAAAGATGGATATTATATAAAGAATGTTCTTTACATCCATAAAACAATACTGTAGTAACATGCCGCTTTGCACAGAGTTAACTATTTTCTATGCGATTCCTTATACACCATATATTATATATACATACATAATTTCAAGTATAGATTAATAAAGTTACTGCTAGTTAAAATGAATTACATTGGGTGTACTTCCACTTCTCTTAAAAAATAGCGTTATTGTTCTCTAGTATTCATCCATTGTTTCCTCCTTATCGGCCGCCGGTTAGCAATATTCTGCTTTTATATTATTCCTGCTGGCGGTCCCTTGTACTCATCTCACGAACTAAAAGCGCATTTCTACAACACGCATTTATTAAGGACTTTATCAAAGCGATCGCCATGATCTGCACTTACGTCGTAAAGTCTGATCTTATCGCGTTTACTTGGTAATAGAAAAAAAAAAATCAGGTCGCTCGTTAAATCTGAAGCCATCGTATATTTCACGAGGCAAGATTAACACAAGTAGAATAAATAGAAGCCTGATAAGTGAATATTTTCGCCTCTATAAAGAGTTCGCGTGAGAGATAACCTGGAGGGTAGATAAATATAGGGTGAAATAACATAATATTTGTAATCGGAAATAATAAAGGTATAATGGCGGAGTTACGTATACGGGCATGTATCACTTTCGTAAAAAAGTTAGTAGAATTTAATCACTTGTTAAAAACAATTTGAAATTTCACGACTTAATAATACAAAAAAAATTGTTTGCACAAGAAACAAGATCCTATCGGTAAGGAAACACGTGAAGTTCAAGCAGTGCCTGATCGCTTTTAAGAAAATAATCTTGATGAGGACAAAACGGCCGTCTCAAAAGAAACTTGAGTAAAATGGCAGTAATGACGAAAACACGAGTTTGGTAAAGTCGCTTCGTTTCCTCTTCACGTGATCTCTGCTGTCTTTTCTCTTTTACTCATTTTACCCTCAGCTAAAACAACCAGACTCCAACGTCCCATAGTCGGATTAAATAAATTCCCCCTTCGGGAAGATAGTTCGGGAAGATTCGGGTGTTTCCGGCCCCTCGTAATCGCGAATTTAAAACGGCTTGTCTAATCAGACATTCAAAGGCGTCGAAATGCTCGCCATTAATTTCGTGAAATTCTTAATGAATTTTAATGACAGTCCCTTTTTAAAAATGTTTTTCTTTTTTTTTTTTCATAGAAGAAGAAACCCTCGTAGGATATTATTTTTAGAAAGATTCTCACTCGTGCGTTTCACTCTCTTCTGCTTGACGGGAGAAACTTTACGCTTCGTCTGTACAAAGAAAAAAACAAAAGGACTATCATCTCGATGGCGACCTGTGGCATTGAAGGCATCCATGAGTTCTGCTGTTAAGAATCGTTTTCACTATGGCGATGAAGATGTTTCTGGAATATTAAAAACATCCTCCACGATAAAAAAAAGCTGTGGAAAAGGAACATGAATCCAGGATGGTTCGCCCTTCTGAAGTCGGCGTCATTAAGACTGTCTTTGGAATTATGAAAATTTACCCAAACAGTACTTATACGTTGAATTCTCGGATTGCCAACTCAATGGAAAAGTTTCTGGCACTTCGTATTTCGTAATTTTGTAAATTCTCTTTTTTTTATAAAGTATCTCATCTTACCGGTACGTATTAATACAGGCTTTACGTATTACGTATAACGAATGCACATAATTGTGGTAGACATTTGAATACAGTTATGAAGGTTTTCAAAGTTTTGGCCATCTAACCTAAATTAACATAAAAATTTAGCCAGGTTCAATTCCTTCAAGTAGAATAATTATTAAAAATTGCTTTTTTTTTGTATATATTCATGTGACCAGTGACGTGATTTTGATTTTAAAATGAATTTCACGCCCTGGGAGTAACATGACCTATCAATATTTCTTAGCCTCTTGACAAAAGCATCACGTAAGTCTGTCGTCGTCTTCGTCGCGGAGGGTAAAATCTCATCGATACGTTTTTTTCTCTCTGCTTTGAAAAAACACCTCCCCTCCGTATGCCAGCCAACTCCCTTAATACTTGGTGCGAAATGTTTTTTAACTGCCAGGGGATGTGAAAGCGGTTAAGAAAAGAGGAGGGTATCTTGCGACTACCGAAGAACGTCTGACGCACGGAATAAGGGGATTCCCCTGAAATGGATGGCGATATCTCATTTTTATATTTCGCGCCGAGCCTGGTTCAATTTTAAAATATCTTAGGCTATATTTGTCACTAGAGTTTTTTTTTCGCAAATTAAACAGAGTCAAACTTAAAATGGCGGAATACCCGTGTCCCTATCATCAAAGAGCACTCGTCGCTGAATAACTTTCTGGCAAAAATTTATTTATCCGAACGATTAAGAAGATCAAAGCTTCTCGCTGAATTCCAAACTTACATAACATAACCTTAAATTCCTCGCGCAATTACGTAACGTATTTAATATTTATACAGGGTATTGAATGAAATACGTGGAAATTTGACTGACTAACAATATTTACGTTTATTTTATATTTCGTTTCTCCAAATTTCAAAGTTATCTCAATATGGCGCACGATTTATCAGCGTTTCTCTATACGTATAACAATTTCCTTCCTCGGGCCGACATTTCTGCATCTGCACTTCGTAATTTCAACTTCCTCGATTGTTTCGTCCTGTATACGTATATTGATGAGGTCGCCACTAGTAGGAAAATACCAAGTGAACTATTGTTTCTCTATACACCCAATGTCTCCACGTACATACCACGCTAGACTGCAAGCGAAAATGATATATACGTAGCTTGTGTATTAACGTGTGGAATACGATACGGAATCGATAATATATATATATACTACATACAAGTGACATATTATCTGAACTTTACCACGCAGACTACAGTTATATATATTATTGGTAATAATGAACGTTGGTACACGAAGAATATTTTTCATTAAAAAATTTTGACTTAAAACATTTAAAGATACTCATTTTTCATATTTGCTACTGGTCGGATGATATCAAGTAAATCGAAAATTCCGTTGACGTAGCAACGAATCCCTCGATGAGACTTTTATTCCCGTAGGATCGTCGATTCTCTATTTCTCCCACACTTTAATTAAGAACGTTCCAGCGCGTTAGCGAGAAGTGCGGAAATACTCCTCGAGTGGAGAGAGAGAAAGAGCAGAAAACTGTGTGTGTGGGAGAGAGAAAGAGGGAAATACTTCACTTGATAAATTTTCAAAGCTTTCGTCTAGAACTTAGTCAGGTACCAGTGACGTTTTCTCACAAATGCAAATTCGCGGCTGATACCTCCTCTCGGTGGCAGCCCGAAAGGGTTAGTTTGTTTGGTTAGCTCGCTTTGATTTAGCTTAATTTAGCTTTTAGTCAATAGTTCCTCGTGACGTTATTGTTCCGCTTCTCTCGTGGCGTTACCCAGAAGCCTCTGCCGTTGGTAGCCATGTCGATAGCGTTAGCGTGCGTCCAAGAACCCAACCCCTCATTTGCATAGTGGGCGAGGGATGTTTGGGGTAAACAAGAATGTATACCAGAGTAAAAAAAAAAGAGGAACATATGAAACCACTTCAAAGGGATGAAACGATGAATTACTGTATCTATCAGAGGATGTGGGGGTTTTACGTGAATATGATGGTAGAACAGTGATGGCGTCTAGGGATTTTTTCTTTTCAATTTTTTCTTTACCATAAGCTTTTTAAAATGAATTATAAATCTATCGTTAGGTCGTCGAGAGTCGATGCTGACATTTTTATGGTGTTTATCGTCGAAAGTTTATGTTTAATTAGAGCACTGAAAATATTCTGGATCTATTTTGACATTTACGGTATTACCTAATTATCCTGTTTATTGTATCTCCCGCTCGTGCTCGAATCACTAACGAGGTTAATTCACATTTTCGAGCAATTATTCGTCGGCATCAAATTAATTCGGTTCGGCCAACCGAAACGTACATTTCTGGCTCGAAACAGGATGCGTGAACAAATATGAAGTTTTTTTGAAATCAGCAAAATTTTTATTTTTTTTAGATAGTCTAATTAACTTGGAATTGGACTTTGAAGATTAAGCAGGGATTGGATTGGGATTGAATACATTAAACTTCTGGGAAAAATGAGATGCGGGGACTTTCTCCTTTTTTTTTTTCCTCACCCTAAATAACGTCCTCACCAGCTGCGTTTACAGCTTCTCTTTCCTCTTCCTACCCTTCGGTCCCTCGCTGTGTTTTGAATTAAACGAGATTCTCGTATCTGCATAATTAATTTCATGTTTTTCCTTCCATCTCCTCAAACTTATTTTTACGTTTGAATTTCAAGCGTTTCCCGCCCGTATCCGTACTGTAAAATTTTCCCTAATTTCCCGTGACTCCTGAATTCCTAAATTTTTAAAATTTTACACAGAATAAAATTCATCGACGTGCGATGTACGTCGTCGCGCAGAGCTCTGGAATGGTGCGAAGCAAGAGGAACCTAAGCCTTGTAAATTTAACGAGGTCCGCGCCAGCAGGTAATTAGTATTTTGTTACGAGTTAATACGCCAGTCGGGAAAACGGATTGTCGATTTTCCCGTTAGCGAGTGGCAAGCTTAACGGCCGATTCGCTAGGAGCTTTTGTAATTAAGCTCGCACTCGCGTGGAAATCCCAATAATTTGTCTGGTAATATCGCCTCTATTATGCTTTACGCCGATTTCAATACATTCGACAGGTCACGTCACGTTAATGCCAATCCGTTTGTATCCTAGTACCACATACGGTATATACATATGTATGTATACTGGTCAGTTTTTTTATGCAAAAGAAGGCTTTAGGCAATGGCGTAAAGTCCCTCGATACGCGTCAAGCTATAAACCTTACCGTTTGCTTTTTTCACCAGCTCCTTCTGTTAGACGAAAGTAGAAATGAACCCTCCGTGACCCTTTTTATCGTATCCCTTCTTCCGTTTCCGCTTGAATAACGGTGGGCTGATCAGTATCCTGGCAAGCAAGAAACTCCTACGAGCCATCGTCAAGGAATTAAATACGCTCTGTCGTACACGGGACTGAGCCATTTTCGCGTGCGCCTTTATTTTCCACTCGAATTGCACGTCACGTTCGACACTAACGCTGGAGGGGTTCAAAAAGAGAGAGGAATATACAGTAGGGAAAAGCCCCGAAAAAAAACTCTAGATAAAATGTCAATTATCCCTAGCATAAAAGTCCTTCTATCGCGTAGCTAACCGCAGTCTACGGGCGGATATAGATGTAAAGATTGCAGGTTATGTCTGGGAAAATTCGTATGGAATATCGAACGACGAAATAAAATGAATGGTCGAGCGACGATGAGGTTTGCCGTGGATGAGTTTCTGTGATATTTGCCGGGTCACTTCAATTTTTACTAGTTTCCTCGGCTCAAAGAGGAAAGGACAGATAGGTAAATAAAAAAGGGAGATACATAGCAACGGCGGAGTCTACGTAAATTCCGTTCAAATATAACCGCGTATTCAGTCGCGTCCACACGCGCGCGTTTCAAGGAAATGTAATTCGGCGACACGAGAAAATAGACGTACTTTTACGAACGGCATTGAAAAAGAGACACAGAGAGAGTAAAGCATACGAAATTTTAGTTAGGCTCGTTTCACATGTATTCCGCACGTGGAATGCAGAAACTTCTGCTCCAAATTCTATGGCCGAGTCTCTATGTATGCCAGCCCGTCTGTCCCCATTTTGTTACTTAAAAAGTATATCGCATCGAAGCGACGTGAGACGGTTACAGGAAGTAGTTGTTGTCGGGTAGCTCTACCTGGGTTGCCGTAGGTACCTGGCCGTGGGCTTAAGAAAAAAAAAAGCTCCGTGAGGATGTCGAGAGGGAGTCGAGAAACTCGAACGTGTGCAAAAGCTAGGATTCGCTAGAGAATATTTTACTATTGCTAGAAAATATTCTTATCCACGTGTTTACAGTTCTAGTAATATCGAAGCCGGACGATTGGCAAGGACTATTTTCACGGACGACCTAACCAACAAATGTGTTTAAGGGATACAGTGTATTGTTCCATGCAACTGGGATAGTGCTTGTTGCTATGTGAGAATTACTTTGTTCTTTACTCCTGTAAATTTCATTACAATAATTTTTATAATATAATTTGACGAGTCTTTACTTTATGATTGTTCCCTGTGGTTAATGGAAATACTGAAACTGTGATGAGTTCAATCTATTTCAGTGAAGTATACTTAACGCTTCCAAATCCAGTAATAATCGTAATCCGACTAGTGCAGTGCTGTGCAGTTCAGTGCAATGTAGTGCAATGGATGGCTGCACTGTAATAGATACCGTCCCAAGTAATCCACGAGGCTTGTGGCTTCGTGATACCGGTTACTGAGTGGTTACTTTGCCAGTAAATCGAGCGTGCATACGTGTCACGCCCTACGCCTGTCAAACGTATTCGTCCACACATAGGATCCGGTGATAAAGGTGAGTTCACATAGTAATTAAAAGAAAGCATGCGTTAGTTGAAAGCACGTGTCTTACAAATATAAAATATTAATGTACGTTGTACGATTGTACGTCGCTTATGATTGTAAGAGTACACGCAAATTTGTAAGGTTATGTAAGGCAATAATTTTATAGCGGACAGTGCTTCAATGACCTACGATCAAAATCTGTACTGATCTGATAAATGTTCATCAATGTTTAGCTATCGTCTGGCTAACATTTCCCAAGAGCAAATCCCGGCTAGTCCCTAAGGATCCATTTGTCCAGGAATACTGTCTTTGGCCTGCCTACGGCCTTCGGTGCGATTACTACGTTTAAGGATGACAAATCAGATAGGCCTTCTCTTGGGAAAACGGGAGGAATAGGTGGATACGCGATTTACGAAAACGATCGTGTTAGGCTTTAATCGCTGTTGGATTTCGGATCGTGTTTACTTTTGAATGATGCATGAGAATTAGTCTGTTAGAGACGTTCGCGACTGTTACTGGGTAAAATTAGACCTGACTGTACTGTACAGAGTTTCGATAAAGTTTAAAATCGAATGTATCGAATGTACGAAATATTGAAATTTATTAACAGTTAGATCCTTTATTAAGGAAGATGGTAAATGAATCTAACAGACTATTTACCAAGCGAATACCATTGTCACCATTTTAATTTTCCGAGGGATCATCCGTATTTAAGTTTCCTTTATTTTTCGCAGTGCTAGGCAGTACGACCTTTAACGTTTGATCTTCCTTATCCAGTAAATCGATCGCAGCTTCCGATGAAATTTAATAATTTTTATTACGTCTCTCGCACCTGCCTCCCAATGGATTTCCTCTTTAATTGCACGAGAGAGGTTATGTCTGCCGCGTTGGCGCCATGACAGAAATTTGAACGACGCGATTGTCGCCTGAGAACGTGAGGGAGGACTGTGTAAAAGTGAAAAATAAAATTGCGAGAATTCCTCGTTACGTAAATGACATAGCTACTATTGAAATAATTTAATTTCGAGACATCATCGCCATTACTAACGGCTCTCGAGGATATTTTAATTCGATTGACATTTTGGCGTCTCGCGCACAGATGGCGCCACGGTAGGCCTGCGGGAAAAATTCAAAACACTGCGCGCTAAATGCTCATCCATCTATATCTATATACATTACGTAACATAACCTACGAGAACTCGCAGTCTTCACCCTCGAAAATTCTATTAGTCCTTCCTACATATAATATTATGCGCATCGCGTACCGATATTAGTGATATGCAAATTAAAACGACGTTAAATTCACGTACAATGATATTAACAATTATTATAAAATCAGTTACGTTACTTTGAATGACAAATGTCTTAGGGTCGGTGAGTTGGTTAACTCGTAATTATTTTTCCATGAATTCAAACTCTCCCCAAAAATCAAAGTTAATGGTAACGACCCAATGCACAATAATTTTCACGATTTTTTTCTAATTAAAAAAAAAAATCCTTATTCACACAGCAGCGATATATTTCCCACAACCTAATTATCCCTACGATCCACTTCCAATGAGCACAATCAATCGAACGATATCTATAGATATAAATAACGTAACTGAATTAATACCATTTGATTGGAATTATTAATTAATCGCTACAGAAGCTATACACGGTTTGGCGAGTCTATTGAAAATACGTATTATCCAAAGTCCAAAATGGCCTCCACTCAATGAAACGCTAGCACAATTGTCCTCGGTCTACTTAAACGTTTGATACGTGATAAATAATCGCTTGTACATTTATTATTTCGCCACTGGCCGTATTCCCAGAGGATCGTTAACGCACGTCGCTCGTCCCGGCCGATTTCCCGATGCCATTCGTTTTGGAATTGGTAACATTTGTCGGTGATTGGAAGAATTTACGAGGACTCTTTCTCACCGTACACAAACCCCCCATAACTATACTCCCTTTCCCTTTCGCCATTCTTCACCAGCTTTCATAAATCACTTTTTCGACTCCTCAGGATTTAATATTGCGTCAGTATTCTCACCAGGGAATACGTGGAAGATAACGGCCAGATCCAATTCCTGAGAAACATTCGATCTCTCGTATATAGTACCCCGTGATTTACTGTATGTGAATTACACATAGTATAATATATATATATATATATATATACTATGTATATATATATATATTATACGGTTATCAATCACAATTGATCCCAGATACAATCCCCTCTGTCTAGATATGTATAGTCGAAACTATATCACTTAGCTATAGTTACGCTCAAGGAGAAACGAAACTTTTCCAGTTTAAACTACAATCCACTATTTTCCAGGTCCTCGAAGTTAACCTGTACATGGTATAGAGTATATATAGTTGACTGGTAGTAACTCCCCGTGAAAAGTTCCTGGGGCCTTACGGATGGGATTTATTCTGTTGAACCGCTGGGACTTGGACTCCGTAGGCTATCCGTCAGGTCCCAGTGGGATCGGGACGATAAATTGAACTTGGTAAAATTAGTTTCCGCCACCGAACGTTACTGTCCTATGTGTCGCGTGTATAAACCCAAATGGACAATTTACATTGTCATTACACGTCAATCGCTCGAGGAACGTTTTTCGGTGTTTTTACGATTAGATGAAATTCATGTGATCGTTACATGGAATTGATAATGGATTTTCTGAATCGCTATTATAAACTAGTGAAAATTCACTCAAATATCAATTTACATGGGATTATCGTTCGTATGAAAATCGTAGTCATTGGATAATGACTGTTTGAAATTTACGTGCACTCTGGGTACATCTATTAGCGGCAGATACCAAAATGATAATCACTCGAGATTTACGTACTCCGCGTCAACACCGTAGGTTAAATCCACATGAATTTTAAAGGTCATAAATATTCGTTGCGAACGATGCTTAATTATTACGATTAACTTAGTGTACAAATTATATTATTTTTATATAGTTTTATTCGTTATATATCCAATTTCATTTATTGCTATCAATATACATATATAGTATATATAGGCACTGGATTTGATATAACGTAAAAAAAAAGAAAGAAAATTGGCAAGGTCCAAAGCTTTTCTCTATCGTTGTACGCAAAGCGAATTTATATTTGAAAATACCGCCATGTAAATGGTCGACGTCGGCAAACTTTTCTTGGTCTCGATATTGCAAGAAAAAAAAAAAGAAATGAAAATAACGATTTACGTATCGTCGCTGCGTTTTATAGATCGTTTTTCACTGGTTTACGTGCATATCTACCAGCAGGTATGCGCCATGTTTTTTTTTTACTTTTTTCTTTGTTTACTTTTTTCTCGTTGCCCCCTCCCCTCCCCTCCCCCCTTTTCTCCCCACCACTCCTCACTCCAACTTCCGTAACCCCCCACTCCTCTTCTATGGATACTTCCCTGTCTCTCGCTCGCAACCAACTTTTCCACTGCTTATATGAATTTCAGATTTTCATAGGGACAGCGGGCCGTTTCGCCGCTTTACACGAGTTTTACGCAAGTTAAAGCAAACTCCATTCTACTGGCGTAGCCAGCCCTTTACAACAGAAGGATACGTATGTACACGCCGTGTGTGTATATGTGTGCACGTGCAAGGACATGGAATACCGTCGGGGCATCAGGATCCCACGTGTTTACATCGGTAAATCTAATCCTATGCGAGTCTACGAGAGGTAATCCGCATAAGAGCCTCCATGTTGAATACGAAAACGACACGCTTTACCGTCATATTATTAAGCAGAGGATATTTACCTTGGACGAAGTTGCACGGGGAGGAAGGAAGGAGATAAAAAAAACAATTCCATTTTCTTGGGATCGAGGTAAACTAGAATATTTTATTAGTGTATCAATTCGTGTGCAGCCCCTATTGCTGTGACGTATATTTGTGCACGTTAATTATTGGCAGGGAACCGCACGTGTTACCGTAACGGAGCTTTTGAATGCATGCTCTTTTTCTTTTACACAGGTAATAAGAGTCTAATGTTTAATTTTATTCACAAATAAATTTTTTTTATAGGCTGCTTTTATCATTGCTTTGTGTTGCTTTACTTTTGTCGTAGGTTAACTTTTTTAATGCTCGGCGACATTTATTGAGCGTCCATACACGCTTTACCTGCTATTTAGCTGCTCTTTGAAGTATCGATCGAAGAAAGCAGTTTGACTGAGGAGCACTGAGTAGCAGGCGAGGCGGACCTGCAATGTGATTAGGTTAATTGGCTGATGCTTACATTAATATTAAATGGGAGTCTGGTGAGTACGAAAGCAGTCAGGAGGAATTAGAAGGCTTCTGTATATATATCTATATATAACTATGTAAGAGAGGGTATCAGCAGAATGGATAACAGAGAAGAGGGTTGGTTGAGTTTCATTATGAGAGTTTTGAGGTTTATGAGGTTATTGTACCTGGCAGTTGACGGATGAGAGTTTTGGATACAATTGTTGGCGGCCATATTGTTGTTGAACTTTGGCAGAATTAACTGTGCTTTTTGTCACGTAGAAACACCTTGGGGATGAAATGGCTGACTTTCCTCCAGGCAGAGTGAAATACTTTTCTTATCGCGAAGCTGTTTCTTCCGTCGAATAATTGGGTTCGGAGGTGTGTAATTTGTTTTAAAAAATATTTTTTTTTTCTGTGCTTATGTTTATAGTCATTTGTTATAAAATATTTTTCTTTCGTGTCAGGTGATTTGATACTTCGAGTCTCCCGTCAAATATCCCTTTGACCGTTCCCGTTTACTCGGCAATCACGGGAGGATGCTTTTGAGTCACGTGACTTTTAAAATTTCAGAAGACCCCCTTCATCCGGTCCACAATCCCAGGAGTGTTTTCGAGAGTGTCTAGTGGGTTCGCTTGGTTCTTGAGGATCTGCGAAATAAGGGTTCGCCGTTCAAATGATCCCATAGAAATGACAACGCTTTCATACGGTCATGGCTGAAGATTAGGAAAATAGGTTAGTCGTTAAGACCTAACCTTATTCTCTGATAACTGTCATCATCATCGAACGCTGTTATCAACCCCCATTCTAGCTGGAGGATTTCTCGTTATCGTTCAACTACCCCATTGTCTCACTGCCAACGGGGTTGTTTCTACCGGATGGATGTAATTCTCATGGGAACTGCCTTCACGTTAAATCTTTTACCAGGCACTGACCATAGAGCACAGAGTACACAGAACTGCTCGCCACGGTGCAATTACCAGGTAACAATTTCCTGGTGACAATTAGGGGAAAAAAGAAAGAACTGATATAGAAAGAGGGTTGCTTTTTCTCTCCGTGGACGTTAACCCGTGAAATTGAATATAACGCTGGAAACAATTATCCAAGTACCTGCCTGCCTACCTTGTTTATTTGAAACGCAGAAAATAGGCATTGCCTTTCTCTGCTGTTTCTATAAGTATATCTATATATGTATGGCTTTTCCCAGTATATATGTGTATATCTTTCCCTAGGGATTTTACCTCCTTCTCAGGCTCTAAGGGAACGGGACTAACTTTCGCAATTAGCAAGACTCGCCCATTCATGCGGTCTCGGTCAACGACGCCTAGGTACAATTATTCCAAGTATTGTAACAGTCGCATGGGTAGATAGCCTGAAGGATTCTATTGGTACAGGCAGCGGCGGTTAGTTAGCCATCCAGCTAGAGTCACGCTTCCCGAACTTTCCTCGGTCCACTGTTAAATCATTTATATACCCTTCTGATAAGAAGCTGCCTGTTGGCCGAGATAAATTTATCTTGGGGAAACATATATATGTATATATGTATACACGAGAGGCAGTTTTACCTTTGAGATTTTACGTTTTCCTTTTTTATTTTTCATTTTTTTTTTGCTTTCAATTCGACTCTCCCTCCTCTCAGTTGTCTCGTTTTCTTCCTTCCTTCCGTCTTACGCAGCGCAAACAATTTCCGGGCCAAGGGGGATGTACTCAGGACCAACTGTTATTTGCCCGACGTAGCGCAGATAGAAAAGTTAAATTATTTCATTAGAAAACCACTTGGCGAAACCTTCGTAGCAGTCGAAAGGCCAGGAGGAGTTGTTGAAGGTGGCTAAAGCAGGAGTTTCCACGTACCAATGAAGGACAGGCACATGGGTACGGCGAGAGAACGAGATGACGTATATAATCTCTGTTGGCAACCTCAATGCTAGAAAAGAGAGATTCCGACTTCCTACTGAGCTCGGTTTTGCGGTGAAAGATGAAACTTGACTATGGGTTTACAGTTGCACCCACTTTCCTGGCTTCTAACTTTCGTAACTCGAGTAACGCCTTGCACTATGGTATCCGACGGGCATTAATGCCATTGCTAACCCTTTATTGGGGTAAGGGAGGATAATACCATTGAACGAAAAAAAAACCTCTGTGTTTACCCTTCATAAATCTTCTGAACGCTCGCGAAATCCTTTATCGTATTTCACTTTTTTTTACGTAACAACACGTATACGTACGTATAGCCACGTGTCACCGAGAGGTTATGTTTCTCTTGCGTTATACGCACTGCTCTTACTTTAACCTCTTTCCCGGCTTTCAATTTCCTTATTATTCCTTAAGTAAATCCCACATGGAAGTTTTCGATGGTGCAGTCACGCAAAAGCCGTAAACCTTACGGGTCGATGAGTCGATGTTTGACGAGACGGGTAACTGAGTTTGCTTCTGGCACGGACCAGACGCCATTAACCTGATCAAGAGACTCGGTCGAGTCTCGCGCCAAGCATAGGCAACCGGCTGTACAGGGCACGGACCGCCGAGACTCTTTACCCGAGTCAACTCCTTATTATTATATTTGTCTTTGGAATGAAATATCTTACGAAACGTTCTATATGAGAAAAGTTATTGATAGATTCACTACAGGAATTGACTTGGCATAGTTTTTTTTTACACGTAAATGTTTTTTGGCATAGCTTTTACTTAACGCCCATAGGTGGCTACGTGCGTGACATTTTTCTGCGTATGTACGTCCCTATAGGGAAACTAACCCTTATTTCCACTCCCTTTTATCATACACGTACTAGGTAGCTTGGTAGCTGGTTCTACGTAATAAGTATATGTACAGTAATAGTAGAAGTGCCACAGTAAAGTGCGTTCTCGCCGAGTGGCAAATCGAAAAGGGATGGGCTTGATGGAGACGGGAGCGTCACGCAGAAATGGGAAAGGCAGAGATTGAAGGGTGAGAAATAGAAAATAAAGAAAAAAAAAGTAAATCACAGTATCGAGGCAAGCGCGAGAAATCGTCTCGTAAATCGGATGCTGCTCGTATTCGTCGTTTTATTCGAAAATTGCGGTTTTACGTGAATCTCACAGGGAATAAGGTAAGACGATGTATATATATATATATATATATTCGCTTTACGTAGTTTTCAAGCTCCCTTTTTTTTAACATCGAATGAGTTATTCGTATTTCTCATCTTCTTCAGCATTCCTTCCGGTACTGACCGGATGTTCGTTTCTTTGATATATTTCGACCGTCCTCGACGTTCATCACGCCCTTCTTTACCTATTTACGTGCTCGTGACTAGTTGAGATTTGCTATCTTTTCCTTTTATTTATTTTTTTTTTCTTCGCCTTACGCTATTTCCGGCTTTCGGCCTTTTCACTTCGTTCTCGACACGCCGTACACTTCCGGTGATGCCGACCCACATTCGTTATGGTTTACCCAGCTATACGGCAGCTATTGACCATTAGTGATTTTATCTGTGTTAGGATATATATATATGTATGTATGTACGAACAGTAATAGACGGCTAACAATGGCTTCTCATTGATCTCTATACCGTCCATTTAACGAACCCTAAGCCCTCATTCTTGGAAAACGTATTACGGCCATAAGAGACGCTGCCGACTCTTGTTCTCCTGACATAATAGTTGATAGGACAATTACGTTTCTGTTTACTAGGATAATAATATAGTCCTTAGAGACATACACGCTGTATCGTAAACATTTATAATAGTGGTGCATGGGTCGTATACTATCACGATAATAAAAGCTACTTGTGTGTATATATATGATATAACCCTTCATCTAAAAAGGGGTATAACCAGTATGCTCGAGCAAGTGTAAAATCTACTTGTCGATCCGGCAATTTCTTCATCCCATTGATCCCTCACGTTTTTGAGATAATTTATTCTGCCTTTTTTTGAATTGCAAAAAAAAATTGTTGTATACTAGGCGGCAGGATAATATTATTCGAAGAGGTTTTGATGTGCTTTTTTTAAAAGCGTCCCTCCCCTTCTTCTTTTTCTGGTAACTATGGACTTGCTGAGTATAGGGAGCAAATTTGATTTTAATAGAAACTTTAAATGGTGGTATTACGTTATGGATTAGCTTCCGAATATAGTAAGTCGAACACCATGGAAACGTCATGGTTTCAGTGTTTCGGTTAAATTTACTATGTAACACCAGTTGAGACATTAAATCTGTCGTTTCCAGAAACCAAAAATAAATGTCAAAACAAATCATGTGAATTGAATGAACTGTACGATTTACATAAGAACCACAAAATTTTGTTTGATCCGAAATTTAATGTTCATACGATATTCAAAATTCCCGCAAAAATTTTCATAATCGCACATTAATCCACCTAGCGTAGTTCCCACGAGGGACGACAGGTGGTGCTGTTTCCATAGATCCCACGATCTTACAATACACGACAGTCCTATTGAATAACACGGGGAATATCGCTCAGTCGCGAAATTCCAAAATAACCAAGAAATTATATCGCACGTAATTCCATTGGGCAACCACTGCTCTCGAATTTGCATTATAGAGAGCTCCATAGGATTCTACAGGCAATGGGGTATACCATATTGCTCTATAGCTTATGCACTGATATATACATATATATTTTCGGCATGTAATACACATGTATATACGTACTTTAGCCAGGCATATATAGGTATATATACTCTCATAGATATTCCTTCCCTCTACATTCCCGATATTGCCAAGCGATAATGATCCTCAATGATAGCACGTACCTGGCGTATTTACATACGCACCTACAGTCCCGTAAATAAATTTTCCACTATTTTCATCCGCAGGCAGACAAAAAAATACTGCCTCTCACAAACATTTTTTCTTTTTTTCAAACTAGACAGACCAGGTGCTCTTCGTACAAATGCCTGATATACCCAGTGCAAGCAAAATTAAAAAGAAAAATCAACATTTTTTGCGCTACGTATATTTAGACTAGTGAATCCTTTTTTTTCCCCCTGTAAATTCTACCCCTGCTAAACTGACGCTTAGTGGCAAATTCAGGCTGGTATCCATGAAGCAGCGGCTGTCTCTCCATTTTCATAAACTCCCGTCCGTCGCGCCACTGTAGGCAAAAATTACTCCTGCCGTGCTAATAAATCAGGCAAAATGTCTTCCGCTCGAGGCTCTGAATTTTAAATATAATAATTGCAATGATAATTGTGACGATTACAACCCCCTGTATCTTTCGTCCTATTATCACAGTTTTTTTGTCTTTTGACTACGAGTGTACCTGGATACTTTTATATATGCCTCTCTTACTTGCAGATAGCGAAATCGTGTGGGGCGACCTTTAGTTGAAATCGTTATGTATATAGATATATACTTTTAATATATATATACTAAAAGAGGGGATATACATATGATTGTCCTGAAGAAATTTCGATGCTGTAGTAGAGGAGGTGGTGGGGAGAGGAAGGGGGAGGTACTTGGTGCAAGATACGATGCAGGAAAGCCGATTGGAAAATTCTTGACATTTTCATATAGATAAGGGGTTGAGAAGGTTTGAAAAAAAAAATATGTATATACTATAAGTACCAAAAGGAAATGCACTGTACAGACATGTCAGCTATTTATCGAAGGTTAATATGGCGCCCTTTAAAGTTTTTACTATGTCTGCCAACTTCGCGAACTCGTATCGTTGGTACAGGATGAAAATAGTGGAATTAAAAAAAAAGTGACTTGAAAAAGTGTATAAGATTTATACATACAATATGCAACGATTCCAATATACCACCGTTGGGATGAATATAAGATAGTATAGTTAAAAAAAATAAATGACTTGAAAAGTGTATAGTATTAATATATAAAAATATGTATATAAATAATAAATATACGGTATATATAGAAAGAATCGCAGCAAGCGAATTTTTTTGCCACTCCAGACTCACAATCAAACGGACATTTTTCCTTATGTCTATATTTGAGAATATTATAATTGCTGGGATCGAGTCCTTGGACGTTGATAAGAAAATATACTGAGATAAAGGCTAGAGCTTGGCTATATTATAAAAAAGGCATATTAAAGTACACAATCCCGCAATACAATATACGAGTAGATTACTATATTTAAAAGTTTATATATATATATTTTTCTCGACCATTAATATTAATGGTAAAATTCACACGGGTCTCGCCAAGGGTGAATCGAAATGCGTTCGTTGCATTTTTAAATTACATTAGTCGCCCATGGAAATGCGACAGTCGACACGTACAGTTCCGGTAGGAAGTGCCGATGAATAAAATATCTAATACGACCTACCGTCTCATTTTGGCATACGAGTAGTTGGTCTTTGTCACGTTTTTTTAAATTCATCGTTCATGGCCAAGGGACAACGTGAATTTTCTTATATGGGAGGAAAAGACAACTGATAGGTTTGGCCAGGTTAAATCATTTATCCTTTATATTTAAAATTAAATCAATCACCATAATAATCCTGTAAGGTTGTTAAAAAAGGACTCTGGTCCAGTATACCAAGAGAAAAGGAACTGAGGACCCAGTAGGATGTAAAAAAAATAAGCTTTAGAATTTTTGAAATTTTCGTTAAAATACACATTCACCATCAGCCAACCATTGTGGGGACACCTTTATATACCATGTACCAATATACATACATAAATTCTGCGATCCGCAGCAGAACGTACTGCATTATTAATATGCACCACCACACGGTATATATAGTATATAGTCGGATTCCTTTTATTTCACCAACCCTTATTATTGCACGGTGAGAATTCGCAGTTCCCACAGTTGCCCATGCTTATATCACCACCACAATTCTTTCTGCCTCGCATATACCAGAGGCAACGGGATAGCAGCGAGAAGGAGCCTAGAGAAAGAAGAATAAGAAAGGGTATAAGCAGCAAGAGCCAAGAAGATGTGGTCCAGGGATGCTGTATGAAATTCAAGGAGTGGAAACCGTACCGTATAGTTATTGCGCAAATGGGATGGCAGTTCGAAGGGTGAAATGGGGGGGGGTGGTCGATACTTTTACGTATAAACACCATATATATATATATATACAATGTACCCTTACAAGTACACATAGTCATATGTGCCCCAAGAGCTATCTCCAATTACACAATTTTCGAGAAGTTTCAGGGTGCCGGATCTGAGGGTGACTATGGGTAACATGGACAAACTACCCTCGAGGCTTCACAGTCATACCCATTCTCATTCCTATTTTCATCCCCATTGCCGTTTCAGTGCCATCCGCAACCCCCTCGTAGAGGGTCTCGTTAGTTTTTTTTTTCCTATTCACTTATATTCGCATTGCTCCACATCATCCACCCTCTGTTAGATCTCATCTCCTTTAACCGTTCATCTTCTCTCTCTCTCTCTCTCTCTCTCTCTCTCTCTCTCTCTCTCTCTCTCTCTCTTTCTCTCGTATCAACCCACCCATTCACCATTATATATGTATATAGGTACACCATACGATTTTGCATATCATCTTTCTCTCGAGTTTATTACAGGGAATCTCTAGGGGCGCCATTATTATTTTATGACAACCTCATTACCGACCTTATCGCACGTGCCTGATTAAAGTTTTTGGTCGCTGATGTCTTTTGGCCTTTTTTTTTTTAACTAGTTGGATAATTTTTTTAATGAGGGTAACGTAGCGGTTTTTTTTTCTTTTTTTTTCTTTTGGTACACTGTATGTCTGAAGTGAACGTCACGTTTGGCGATTTTTATACAGAATTTATTGTATTGAATTTACAAAGGAATCGTTGATCCGTCATCAAACTTTGCAATTGCCATAAGTGCTACTTTCCTAATGAACTTACGGGGAAACATGCTGATTCTATAACGGACCATTCCCCTTGGCTAAACTGTTGTAGGTGGATGCTTTCCCTTTGGGAATCCTTGGTGTACATAGGAACCTTGTTTATATAGGTGTATAGTATAGTGGGTGAATACATATGTGAGTATATATGTACAGGCCAGATGCCCAGTACATTTGCCACGGCCTGTTCGGCAATGGCGACTGAGCTGTAATGACTTCTATGAGTATTTCGTTTACAGGTTGGCACTCCTGTTTTTATGATGGTAAATACTTTTGTTTCGATCCTTCGGGTAATTCTAGGGATATTAGGGCTGAATATCATTTAATCTTTTATCGACAGGAATATAGTTGGATGGTAAATATATATATGTATATATATGTATATATATATATTTTTCTCGTAATTATGTAAAATTTATTATTATGGATATTGGGAGGATTTAAAAAAAATATTTTTTTTGCATTTTTTTTTTTGGATCGTACGAATTAAGGGTGCTTCTGTATAGCTCTAAGGGGATGTTCTGGGGTAAAGTCTATTATGGGAATTACGCGGAGTTTAGAACCCTTAAATTTCGGCCCTGGTACTTTTCTTCCTGGTCGTTTACTCCCGGTATAATTTCTCGGTAATTCGCGAGATACCCTCTGTAGGCTAAGACGAGAAGAAGGCTGAGAGTAAAAGAGAAACGGAAGTTTCATCCCTTTCGGGTACCGTGGTTGGTCAAGATTATAGGAAAATCCTGAGGAACTAATTTGCAGGAGTCTGAACGAGGGTGGGTAATAATTTTGTCCCAGGCTAATAATTAGCGAGCTAAGGGATTTTGCCGTTGAGACCCTTAGCTGGATGGAGGGTACCAGGTGGATTATAAAAATCGAAACGAGAATAAGTGTATGTGCTATTTATGGGTTGGTAACGTTATCCATCGTAAAACATTCTTAAAGATTGCTAAAGAAAATTAGGGGCGAGATTGATGATAAGGGATAAGGAAGGGTGGAAAAAAAATTAGCACTGAAATTTTTTGATGGAATCAAATACCTTTCGTGGGATTTTGCAAAAGAGATTTCCCATTAGACTGACTTAGGGGGGTTGCTGTGTAGAGCCCTGACTTTTCTCTTGTTCCACCCCTTTTCAAATACTCATGGGGAAACTCTGCCATTTCCGGGAAAATCGATGGGACACCCTTTGCATATTTACCCTTGGCGAATAATAGATTCGCGGCAACTGCCATTGGTATACCTTGTACATCCCCGTGTAGCTATTCACCCTGAAACACCCTGTAAACACCATAAATAAATGAACATCATTTACCCCGGGTTGAATTCCTGACGCAGGTGGCAGATAAGAATTTTTCATTATCATGAAATGGAAATTTTTAAGGATAATTAATACACTTGCGCAACAATATGTAAAAAATTGTTGTGGGGTGAATAAAAAAAATTAATTGGAACAATCGTTCTCCGTAACACGAATCAGCAACACTCGATACGGAACGGAACGGGGATTCAGCGAAATTGCTATTTTACCAGGGCGACTTGAGGAGGATGAAAATTTGTGATTTTTCGAGGCGCCTTCCCAAAACGGTTTTTACGTTAATACCAGAGATGAGTAGGAAGATGGCGCCTCGACGGCGAAATAAAACGTAGATCATGAAAATCGGCTCATGGCAATCTCCCTACTCATCTCTGTCGCTACTGATAGAACAAATATTAAAACCTTTGCGATTCACGAACAGCCGAATAATCCGGGAGAAGAAGGAAAAAATGAATTGCAGAGAAATATTGATAATTCGAAAAATTGAATAAAGGTTTTCAAATGGTCTTCAATATTGTTGGATCTTGACTTGCTTTCATAATTTATTCAAAATACACAATTGAGGCTAAATGAAAATCTCGCAAAAAATATACGGAGTGGATGAAAATTGAATTGAAATTGTAAAATTTCGAAAATAAATTACACGCTCAAATTTAAATATTAATAAATTAAGTGATCGGGAGGTTAAAATAATTTGTTAAATCAATAAGGCTAGATATCAACACTTGGAAATCAGATATCCTGGCCAAAAGCATTTAGAAGTACTGGAAGTTGCCCAAAATTGCGCGCGCACATTTTCCGCGCAGAACTCGGGAAGTGGGGGGAGCGCTAAAGGCAGCGCCCGGACCCGGAGCGCTCATTCTTCCTCGAGCCGGTCGCCTGTACAGGTCTCTTGGAAGCACCCCCTTTTTATCCATTTCCAACCTTCTTCTCTTCATATATTTATTTCTCCTTTACTTCCTTATTTCTTTACCTCTCATTCTTCACTTTCTTTATTTATCTTTCTCCTTATGTCTTCTCTACTTTTACACCTCTATCCCTTACTTTTATACTTGTTGACTTCCTTATTTTTATCTTCCTTTCTGTCTTCTCGTTTCACTCTGTTCCCTCTCACTTTCCATTGTGCTTGTATTACTTGTTCTATTCCTTTGGTCGGGTCGAGCATATTTATTCGAGTACTCATATAAGGGTAATCACCATGTTAGAGTAGCTACACCTACAGACCATGGTGTCCGGGGTCGCCCTTCCGCCTCATCCACTGGCTTCCTCAGTGGGCCGGGCCCAAGTTGTGGCCGCCACAGGACCTCCTGGGTCACTTCTGAGCCTAATTTATTTACGACTTTTTACCATTTCAATTCAACTTTTATCTACTTCGTATATTTTGCGAGATTTTAATTTAGCCTCCTTAGCCTTCCTAGCTCAGTCCCCGACCTTGCTTGAGTGTTCACGTTGTCGCCAAGTTTAAGCCAACTCTGGATACGTGACATGATGGATATATTTATATTGTATACGTACAGTTATAGAAAATATATCATGCTATCTAAATAGTAAGGTGATTAAGATAAGAAAGATTGAGAAAGCACGCACGTGGTTTCGGAAACACCCTGAGGCTTAATCTGGGCCCGAGGAGGTAAATAAGAAAAGGAGGAAATCATGGGGTGTATTACTGGGATATATAAGGGTTGCTTTTGCGCTACGATATCCGTCCGGAGTTTAACCTTCTACGTGAGTATGGCGAACGATAAAAGGGGATGAAACAGGCTGCGGGAGTTTTCTGGGTTCGCGGTAAGGGTAGAAATAAATGGAGGGTAGGAGTGGTCTGGTGGGATGGAAGGAGGTAGAGTAAAAGGAAGAAGGGAGAATAAGAGAAAAACATTCTCCAGCATCTATGGGACCACGAAAATCGAGACCAACCCTCTACAACCCTTGCATCTCGTTCTGTTAGGAATCTTCTACTACCCCTTTGCTCTTCCTTATGTACCCTATAAGGTGTAATATATGTATATATAGCTTCTCGCTAAAAACTCAACCCTGGGCCTTTGGGTACCACCCAAGTGGTAAAAGAGCCTGAAGCAGAGAAAGATCTTGGACTGAAATTTTACTCTTGTATGATAAAATAAAAAAAAAAAGAAGAAGATTCGTGTTAAGTACATTTTTTTTTCTTTTTTTTTTACCGGCGATTTATTAGTCGAGTACAGTTTTCGTAATAATACTATTGGCAAATTTAATGGGCATTAATAATAATTTATAATATATACAATTATATACAATCGGATTGACGTACCCTTGATCTTGCCATTTTCGTCAATTACCAATATCCGTGGATGCTGGAACACAAGGGATACACGGATACCAAGAATATAATATATTAGATTATAATAAAATGTCAAAAATAAATTATTTATCCTCACGAAATTTCAATTAAACTAATTAGTCATTCTCCGCTTTATCCAACGATATTACCATGTACTATATGTAATTCCATTGTTTAAGGGAATAATTATGTAAATGATTACCGTATCAGCAATCTAATATATCATATCGCTCGGCAAGCACCCTCGGTTAAGCAGTTCCACCCTTAAAGGGTGTTATTAAGGTCTAGGAAGAATCTCTTGTTTGTAATTCTGTGTACTTAAAGTTCACTGAACTTGCGGAATTTGGGATGATCCCTTAATATACGATTTGGACGAGAACAACGAGCCTTCCGGTTGAACAGGAAGTGGATATCTGGCGGGAATATTTTGAACGGAAGATACTCTGAAGAAA
Organism: Calameuta pallipes; assembly: GCA_030142375.1. NCBI lineage: Eukaryota > Metazoa > Arthropoda > Insecta > Hymenoptera > Cephidae > Calameuta > Calameuta pallipes. Next base: position 324,768 of record JARQSW010000118.1, read on the forward strand.
TCACTACGTAGACTAGAAAAGGACAGCGGAATTACGATTAATAGTCGTACATACTGCACGTATCAATAGTAAGTTAATATTATATTACAATGGACTCTTGGAGGCACGGTCCTATCTTTTTCCCTCTCTCTCTCTCCCTCTCTCTCTCTCTCTCTCTCTCTCTCTCTCTCTCTCTCTCTCTCTCTCTCTCTCTCTCTCTCACGCGCAAAGTATACCTGTATATCAATACTTATTTATATCATGGAGCAATCTTACATCTAATTGTGTGCTATGTTTAACAATACCGATATGACGATGCGTGTATAATCCTAAAACGTTCTAAATCGCTCAAAGTACAGTCTTGAAAGAAACGCCACGAAGTAGCAACCCGAAGTCTCGAGTCCTCTCATCCGACAGCATCCGATTCCCTGGTCCAGGGTGCCAAAGATTATAATCCTTGAAGACATCCACGAGCTACGACTCCTTCAGTTCTCTTCGATGATCTTCTCGAGGATGCTTGACTGGCTCTCGGCTTCCTTAGACCTATCCTGACACCCCTGGGAATCGACTTCCTGGAGAAGACCCTTCTTCAGGACAATGAGGTACCCCTAGCTCTGAAGTAGGTCTCCAATGTATTCGTCGTGTGGTGCGAGCAGCTGTCTGGGTACGTCCAGGGCGGTGTGGAGAGTGACGGTGACCCCACGATTAAGACTTACAGCGGGGTAGAAGACGCCGTAGAGATCACGGAAAGCGACGCCACCCTGGGGTTGATCATTCACGAAGAATCTTAGAGTATGGGTTGTGTCCAGGTCCAGGAGGACGCCCACGGTTGAACCTTGCTGCACGCCACCCTCTGTTCGCTGTGCATGGCCACCCCCGTGCATGAACCAGGAACGCTGACGGTCTATGTACATGCTCCAACCCTTATCGTCTTTTCCTGAGGAGAAAAACAAATTTTTTTTTTCAAATCAACGTCGGGACGTCCAATGGGAATTTTCGACGTCGGATAATCAACCCTATGTCACTCGGATTGTATTACAGATAGACGACCCCGGATTGCAAGGAGATACGCGGGTTTACCTATAACATATAAAATATTGCTCGGCCAATCTTATTGATCTCTGCCGAACATGAGCGACTGAAGTAAAAAAAAAAATAGATAAAATTCAACCCTGCTATCTCGGTCAATGAACTAGGGTAGATTAGCCATTCCACCCTCTTTGGGCATCGAATAAATAATCCGATACGCCAGCACGAAGGTATTGCACTGGAAGGTAATCTCAAGCGCCGGGACGCCAACCACTGAGATTCCACTTGACGTCCCACCCACCCCCTCTTAACTCCTCCAGGCTGTATCTCTCAATTAATTAAAAGGACGCTCGTAAAAATCGACGAACCCCAAAGACATTGAATTTTATTACTCCCCAGTAACATTAACCCCTTACAGTATCTTTTTCATCCCCTATAAAGCCCGTTATAATTTTCCTATTAAATGCTACTACTACCCCCTCAGTTGATTTCTTTAGGTCGATCGTTACATAATTTTATTTTATTTTAACCTACCAAGCATTTGGTCCCTGGACACATCCGCCCTTGCTATACCGAACGCTGGATCCGTATCACTGTGATAACGATCTATAGTCAGTTCCCAGTAATGTATACCGCGTGAAAATCCAACGCTGGACAGGACCACCCTGTGCTCGTAACCTTCGCAGGACGCGCTCATGGCATCCTCGGAGACCGATACTTCCTGGGGCACGCCCAAAGCGCCTGTTGCCCATGAGAACCACGCCACTATATAAAGAAGAAAAAAAAATTAACGCTTCAACGTTCACGTTAAAAAAAAGAATTATGTAAACACACCCTTAGGTACACTCACCCTCAGCAGTTTGCAGGCCGATCAGCTCGGAATATTCACCCTCTCCGGCACTATTGAATGCACGTACTCTAGCGTTATACAAGGAATTAAAGTGCAATCCGTCTACCGTGCAGATGGTTTCGCGTCCACAGTAAACCTCCTGGATGAAAAAAAAATAAAATTTTGCAAAAATTTAGCAACTGATTTTTTTCTATAAAAAAAAAAACAAAGTATATCGATCGAGGGATGATTTGTTTTTATAATTTCTTATACACGGTCGTTTACGGTGTCCATTGACGAAGTTTATTACTGTTTAAATTAACAGTGTAATTAAAAGCAATGAAATGGACGCTAAAACCGAACTACTCGGTGCTGCCTTTAATGGCTTCTTCTCCCAGAAGACGTTCCTCCAGGGGATTCACTACCTCCCAGTTATGCTTCATCGGATTATGCCTCTCGCGTGGACGCCAATGAGGTGTCAGATCCGTTTCGAGGGTGGCGCTCTAATTATCTTAAGCTCGGCTGGGTTAAGGACTCTTCGTGTACCAGGTAGGTGGTGTTACCCTGGAGGAAGTAATCTCGGAAGTTGGTCCATTTGGGATTGAGAAATTTCGTATGCATTTTTCTTTTGTTATTTCACGTAAAATTGAAACACTTTATATGCTAATTTTTATCTGATCGAATTGATCGTGATTATGATGATTATTAATTATCGCATCAATTACCCGAAATTCACCACCGCATCCATCATCCAGCTCCAACAAGTAACCCTCGATGGCAGGACCGCGCTGACCGCCGATCCCGTGTCCAGGAGGCGGCTGCCAGGCGACGGTCACGCTGTTGTTCTCTGCGCTGCACTCCTCGGGGATGAGAAGCGGCGCACCTGGCGCTGCAAGGGATGACAGATTGGAATTTACGTGAGATTAATTTTCAGGGATTTTGTAAGGGTGGTCGATTGGCTGGACCATTTTGGTTCTGGGATATTATTTTTATTATATTGCATTATTACTTTTTTCATAAAATATAAATAAAGTTATAATAATAATCGTATGGTTTTATTATATTATTATCTATATCATAATTCACCAAATTTTCCTTCAGGCTCTTAATGCCTAAGGGTTAACGAAAAATAGGTTCACATGTGATTTTTTTTGCTTTTAAGCCCAAATTTTTGTCAACCCTCAATATCTCTTTGGATATACACAAGTTTGCATAGGCTACTGTTTGAGGGTAGGTTGACGTAATTTTTATGATTAATAAACGCGACTGTCTATAATTATAAGCAAGTACAATAAAAATATTCATACTGGTTTAACGTTGATGAAAAATATATCTAGGGGGTGTAAAAAAATTGTATTAATTCAAAGCGCATCCCTTCACTGTCGCCACGTCTGTCCCTTGACACCATTAATAATTATCCTATCCAGGATGTCGTGCTCTTGCATAACGTTTTCACGTCACTTCAGGGGGATGAAACGTGACGTCATCAAAGATTTCAACCCCCGTTCGCATTATGCCAGCAAGCTCATATACTCCTGTAAGACGAGATATTCGTCTGTCCCACACGTGCGCGCGCGCGCGCGCGTGTGTGTGTGTGTGTGTGTTCTATACACAAGATATTCTATGGTTATCTTGAACTAACACTCTAAAATTAAATCCTATTCCGTGCCAAAATCACCCTCATCTTCCATCAAGGTGCACCGATACGATACTAAGCGATTTAAACGTGATTGCCCAAGAGCCCTTACCGCGAACGATTATCGCTGATAAAATTTCTTCGAAAGATTCATGAAAATTTATAATTATTCAAATGAATTTGATCGAGTTAATAACATTTTTTGTCCTTCATAATCGACCCAGTCCGATCCTTTCGCGACTGCGATCACTCTGCGTAGATTAACCCCAGAACTGGGTAGATTAAGAAAAGTATAGAAAAGTCTGATTAACCAGGGTGAAATAACTTTTAATTTTCCTGTCTCGAATAAGTGATCGTGCAATTTGTTCAGATTTTTCTTAGATGCTAAATTGGATGCTGTAAGAAAAAATGTCGTATCGTGTCAAGTGGCTGAGCGAGATTGTGATTCCTTGCAAAAGAGGGTAGAGAAATTTTTCCAGAAAATTGTCGAAACGAATGCTGGATCAACGTCAAGATTCTACTTCGTTTTCTCGAGGGAGACAGCTGTCTGGATACGTTACCCCTATATACGAGTTCAGCTCCCGGATTACTTTCGCAGCATGACGTTTTCCCTAGTAAAAGTAAAGAATGGTTATAGGTATTGTATTCGAGAAAATAAAGAAGACGAAACGGTATGCAGAATCCGTTCTGTGAATTCGAAATAAAATTTTTTCCAACCGGACTCGTACGTAATTATATCAAGACCCGAAATTTTAATTGATTTCAGATAGGATTAATTGCCAAAATTAATATTAATTGAAATCATTATAAAATTCAAAAATCACATTTTTTTTCTTCCTTGATTTCAATCTTCTCCACGTACCAATTACTCGTTTAACGGTCGAGCGAAACCTTTGCGCCAATTGAAAATAACATTTTCAATCGAGTCTCGTTGACGTTTCCCAGCACTTTCTTCCTACCGGGTGTAATTAATCTGGCGAAAGGGGGTGAAATTTAATTGCGAGTAAAATTAGCTGAGCTGTAATACAAAGAGCGAGACGACTTGAGAAGATAGGGTTTATGCTAATGAGAAATATAGTCATCACCGACTTTTTTTTTTATCTTTTGGTCTATTTTCAAAATCTCTTTATTAAAACGACAAAGAAAAAATTCGTCTTCTCTTACGTTGTCGCTAATTTATTTTTTTTTTTTTGGTAATAATAATTTTCCCACTGACAATCCACATTCGCGGTCCTTTGAACTTTGCTCGCTTTAAGCAGTTGAGCTTTTCCTCGTATCCGTTGGCGCTTCGATGTCTCGTCGAGCTTAAAAGCTACCCTATACCATATAATGGTATAGGTGTCACAGATATCGGCAAGCTTGCTGGCTTAAGGGTGGCATTAGGTATCAAGGGCTTTCGCAAGCACAAATCCCCCGAACACTCGAGCGTCGCTTCTTGTTTGAGCTTTTCGACTAGGAGACATTCCGGTAACACGACGTGCTTACTGCCACGCATATACATATAATATATATATACAGGTATATTACGTTTGGTAACCTAACGTTAAGTTAGATTACAAAAGCCACTAGGAAATACGTAATGCCAAGGTATTAGAGGAGCTTGGCAGGTAACGAAGTGAAGTTAGCCGCATATAAGTTAACCGTAATACAGTATAGAGACTTGAAGTAAGAAGCACGTGCAAAAGGAAAGGCTCCCGAGCGTGATGAAGTGTGGATTAGAAGTAGGTATTGATAAGATAATAAATATTTTTGTATCGTTTAGAAAAAAATTTTTCAAAATACTTTCAGACAATTTCAAATTTTTGGAAAATTTTTTTTTACCGTATTCCACGAATAACAATAAATTATGAAATTTCACAACATGGCACTTTGTCAGGATATAATGGGCCGTCTGACGTACGTTCCTTAAGGCGCATACGAAATGTATATTTATATGCACGCCTTGTCTATTGGCAATCTTGACTCGTTGCGCCTAGAGTCTTAGAATGGTACTTGAGAATTCTTGAAAAGGACGTAAATAACAGCGCCAAGTGGAAGATTGAAGGTTGAAGGTTTCAACGGTGAGAAAATTCAAGGAGTGCAAGAGGCGACGCGTGTTATACACAGGGGCGCTGAAGTGGACGGAGCCGAGAATAAAGTGGCGTTCACAAAGGGACTGTGAAAATCGATAAAAAGAAAAGTACGCCATGCTGTCCAAGTCGCGTGAAAGTTTTATCGCCAGGGAATAAATAAGTCGCGCGACTGACGATAAGGTCCACTGGCTTAACGTGAAAACGTCATAAAGCTAACTCTTCCAAGTATCAGCCAAGACACGCGAACCCTTGGGGAGCCAGTGTGTTTCGTGAGAAGTCACCTTAAAGTGGGAGCTACAGTCGCTCGTACTCGTCGGAGAAAGATAAAAGGGTTGGAGAAAAAAATTCAACAGTTAAAAAAAAATTCCCTAGATATTTTCCCCTAGTTTTAAAATCGTCACCCACCGAAGTCACCCTTCTATGAATATAAACTCCAGGCTACCGTGGCTTGTAAAAAGCACACAAAAGGATCATCCTTTATATATCCAATTATGTAATCCTTGTTTTTTTCTTTATTCACAATCGTTTATCCAAATCGGATTCCAATCCAAATTCGTCCGCTGCGCGCTTACCGTAAAGGTGAATCCACAACCCCCTATTCCTATTTCGGGTGTATTACTCGGAGCAATTTTTCACGACAGTGAACACACCCTTAATGACCCAGGGCCTGTACAGCCTCTGGTCTTCGCGATAAATGCACGGTGTACACAATAAGGGTGAAAAAAAACAAAGGAACCCTCAAAGAAAATATTTACCCACGTCAAAAAAGCTTCGTGGTACTGATCTTTCAATTTCCTGGTATTTTTGGATTTTCTCGTGAGATAATAATCGGGCGTAGATAACGTAAAAGCCATGCGCGTCGAGAGGGTGGAAACGATAAAATCTTGTAAATAATTAAAATAAATATTATCGCGATTTTAATTCGCAAAGGTATCCGCGAATATGTGTTACATGAAAACTACACGGAGAGGCGTTCTAAAGCCGCGACCATTTCCCTTAATGCGAGTCCACAAAAGCGTAATAAACGGAATAAAATTACGTCTGGTGGTTCGTCGGACGTTTAATAATACACCAGAGGGGATGATAGGGAGGGTTGAAAATTTTCCCAAGCGTTCTTCTCCTCTGTCCTGAGCGTTGCTGGGGACATAAAGGCGAGTTCATAGAACGAGCTACACATGGGTGTACCTATGCCAGCTGTATAGGGATTACGAAAGCATAGGTAGATTTGCCGTGGGAAATGTCGTTCGCAATGTGAAACCGAGAAAATAAAGTATCCATACGGTGTGAGAGTACCTTTAAGCCAGATAATCACCGTTGGAATGATATGTGATGAAAAATCGATTTTACTCGTAAAAAAATAGAGTTTATAATATATTGTGGATACCCTTAATACGCGTATTTATAGACAGATCTGTTTTCCAAGCAATATCATATAGTGATATGTATAGTGTGACGTGATTTTTCAACTCACGGTCACAAGGCGACTCCAGTTACCGGTACAGATACCGCTCTCGTTTCCGACCCCCTTCGGGTCGCCACCCTGATCAGGAACTATGCTCTCGGATTGGTTAGCGCAGATAGGCCAATGTTCTCGGAAGATTTCGTTAAGGATTAGTGGAGGTCGAGGTGCTCGAATCTGCCGTGGGGAGATAGTCTCGACGTACCGAGTTGCCC
>JARQSW010000120.1:4850-199716 GCA_030142375.1 Calameuta pallipes
CTCTCTCTCTCTCTCTCTCTCTCTCTCTCTCTCTCTCTCTCTCTCTCTCTCTCTCTCTCTCTCTCTCTCTCTTTCTGGCTATTCTACTTTTTCAAAGTGCCGCGAATTCGTAACCCGGAGTTGTTAAAACAACCAATTCTCTTGGAAACTCCTTGTTAAGGACATACATATATCATACTTTTGCAAAATTATGATTGTCAACGTTCGAATCTCTCTTTACGAAATTATCGACTGTGCATATACGATGAAAAATTTGATTTTGCAATTATTCTAAAATTTCAATAATAATACTCTTAATCCTTTCGCATATAGGAACTAATTTTAAAGCAATTAATATTTTATTTAGCGAGTTAAATTTAACTACATTTTCTTTAACGATAAGACTGACGGTAATTGATAGTCTTGAGTTAATTTGAAAAATTATATTACGGCAGCCTCAACGTACTATCCGTTCAAATTGTCCCTGAAATTCTCATCGTGAATGATCACCAAGGGTCACTGGATTATAATAGGCAGTCTCGGGCCTCGAATGGATTCGAATTTCGTAGGGAAATCTCCAGTTACCGATTAGCGTTTCAAACGAGATGGGCGTGGTGCTCCTGTCTACGTGCGACCACTTTTCGAAATGTTTTGACAAGATGATCAATAGCGCTATACAAGAAGTTCGCGCGAGCTTTCCACCTAGGAATCGTGTAAATGCATAGGTAGGTACTAGAAGGAACCATAAAATAATCTGAAGCTTTCTAAAGATTTCCGCTATTTCTATTGACCATAAATAAATTCCAGTCTCTTACAATAAATCGAGCCCTGACAGTCACGCACAAAATGTATTATTTCTACTTGTACATATAAGTATACCACAAGTGTCTTCCGTAAATGGAGCATTGAAAACAAGATCGATTTATCCCAACAGCTATATAATTTATCCTACGCGCAAGTGGATACGCGATTCATCGACTCGTAATTTCTGCATATTTAGTCGCATTCATTTATTTCCATTCATCCGGCTTTTTTCAATTTGTTCGTACGTCGCCATTTGAATTAACAGAAAGTGAAAAAGAGCAATTACATTTTTTTCCCCACAGATCCCATACCGCGAATCGATGATACTCTAACACCAATATTAAAACGTTAACGCATTTTTCACTGTTTTCATCCGAACGACGCTTCGGCTCTAGCTATGGTAACGATGCACGATAATTTTTATGAGGGTGGAGAAAAACACCAGAACGCGAATGATCACCCTGCTCGAAGGTCATCCTAGTAATCATTTTCAACCTGTCGTTCCGTGTTTAGAACGACATCACTTTGTGGGGCGACAGAACGGGACTTAATGGTTCGGAAAAATCGGAATCATCCGTAGGAGCGTGCATGAATACGAAATGAGTTTTCTACCGTCTATGACGTCATCGTCGCATTTACTTCTCTTTTCCAGCCATCTGTAGAATACTTGTATAATGCATCTAATCTACGTATGCATGTGGACACGTGTGCACGTATGAAGCATTGTTCAAGAAAATTCGCAAGCAACACTGTTTTCGCTGATTTTTAATGATTCGCACAGTGACTTGTTATACGTGTAAAATAATGTGACTTTTTACTGGGAATTATTAGGAACAGAAAAATATTAGCTGACACCAACGCTTTGGAAAATGGCTGGTCATATCCTTGAAAATTGTGTACTCCTCGTAACTACGGAAAGCGTCACAGGAATCGATTAGCTGGCACAGACGGTATTAAAATGGCGACCGTGTTACCTTTCAACGACGATTATTACGATACATTACTGAAAGAGTCCCGTGCCGAATTTCCGTCAACATGAATTATTCAGACTGACGATAGTAATAATAATAATAAGTGTAATGCAAAGAGCCTTCGACCCGTAGTAAGAGAATTTGCAACTCTACATCCAAAGCGTAGTATGATTTTAATTTTGCTCACCAGGACTCGTGTTCGAAAAGGTATTCTTCGACTGCGAAAATCCTGAAAGACAGAGAAATAGAATTGATTATTTTTCGGGATAATGATAATAATAATAATAATGCGATTTTTTGGATTCATAAAGAAGTTGTAGATGGCGTTGCGACAGGGGTAGGAAAATTTATCAACGTAAACGCGTGGCTAAACGGGGTTGTCGAACCTGAGAGCGAGCATATAAATTATCCGCTCAAATGACTCCAATTACGAAATTAAGTGAGAATATGCTCCTTGATGTTCACTCCCGAGTATTCCTCAGAGGGGACTCGAGATATACGTCAGTTTTCAGTTATTTCTTAAAAACTTTTCCCCGAGGTCCTAGAGCCTGCGAATTGAGCCGAGGAAAAGCAGTGCTCGGGGTATTAAGACGTTTCGACCCGGCCATTTTCTAATAAAGTCGTCGCGTTCCAAGGCTTGGGGGAGAAAAACAGGGGCTGAAAAAGATTCCTCTCCTTCTAAGAAAGTTAGGGGATTCTAAGAGGACTGGGGGAACGTTGGTTGCCTGGCAGAAGAGCCTGGGACGAAGGCCAAACTCCACCCTAAAATGACTTTAACGAGCCGGCGTCTTAAAATGGGGACGTCGAGCCAGAGCCGAGTTTGCGCGTTGTTTGATAAATTAACCCAGAAAATGTGTTCGCGCTCCATGGAGTCTAACAAGCCCTTAGATACCGGCAGAATAATCATTCGCCGTTGCATTAACAAACATTCAAACCGGTACAAGCTTTCACCTAAGTAGGCCTCAAATTTCAAAGTAAATTTAAGTGCTCCATTATTAGTCTAAAAAAAAAAAAATTTAACGACCCAAAGTCATATCGTCCGAAAAAGAGGCTTAAAAATATCCTAAATCAATATATAAGTCCTCTGCTAAATCCTAATGTAATTCAGTATCGACAAGCACTTCCGCCAGGAGGAATTGTTCACTTATGGAATTTGAATCGCACGTGTCACAAGATCCGGTTTTTCTTTATGACCCAGCATCAAAATCGTTTTTGGTCCCCTACAATTTTTTTCCCAAGATGAAACTTAAACCTCAATCAGAGCTTCAGCACGAAGCGTTTCAGATTTTTCGAAAACCGCATAATGCCAGCCGCCGGGACAGCAGGCAGAAGTAGGCAAGACCCATTCAGAAAATCCACTTCCTAGGTCTCGTGTTACCGGAGTATTTTGACAAGATCTCATTGTCAAAGGGGGGAGACTAAACCCTATTGACCCTATTATGGTCCTATTAGTATTATATGGGGATTTGCGGTTATTCCTTGAAAGAACTCCTCCTCGCGTCTCCTTTTCCCAGAAAGCGTGTGCTTCTGCACGCTTAGCAGCACTCGTCCCCTTCCTCTTCGACTGGCTCATTCGCTTTCTCTCTTTTCCAATATTTTTTCCTCTTCCTGCCGTTATCTCCCTCTCTCTCATACGCGTTGAGAATTCACTGGCTGTCGACGTAGCGCCGCTTCGAACACGCAAATTTCTACCGCCGAGTCTCGAGCCCATCGACTCCCGTCCACCTCAACCACGTTGACGGCTACGCCTACGCTTACGCGTACATGAACGACGCACTTTTCCGCCTCGTAGAAATACTTCGCCGAACGCACCCACCTACTTATAAGTATCGCCCTATGTACACAATAGAAACTTCCGGGCATTTACCTCAGTGTCAAACGCGTACCCAACCTTTAAGATCTGAAAAAATGATCAACCCCTGAGAACCGTCAATTTTACACCGTCACCCAGCACATTGAAAATTTTCCTACGAGGGCGAATAACATCGTCTCATCCTTATCGAATGCACAGCCAAAAAAAGTGACGTTTCTTGTACTTGCAACGACTTTCGGAACACCCTGTATCTACACTGCTGTATGATATACAGTAAGAACGTTAAAGTAACACCTAGATCCATATACATAAGCCAGATGCATCTTGGAGATACAAAGATGACATAGTTTTTGTATGAAAAGTGGTAAGGATTTTGTGGCAAAAGAATCCATTAAAAAAAATTTCCGCCAGCGGGCCCCCTCGACGTCGACGAATACCTTCGTTTTGAAAGCCGCGAGCATCGCGGAATGAGCTGCTACTTAGAGAACGGGTGAAAACGCATTCAGAGGCATGCAATCAAGACGCGTAGGGGTGTGCGTGCGAGTGAGAGAGAAACCCGAGTTACGTCAGTGGGAGTTTGTGAACGTGTGTCGCGAGATCTCGCGAGAGACTAGCAACGTGCACGGCCACGCCTATATACATATATATGAGACCACGAGGAGGAACGACTCGGGTTGCACGTGTACATAAGTCATATACGATCGTGTACAGCTTTCGTTAGTTCGTGTGTCCTGTGTGCGACTGCGTGAGTATCGCGAGGCGTGAATTCATGTATGCTCGCGAAGCACTCTTCACCGAGGACAATCGAGGTGTTGGACTGGAAATCCATACCAATTTGAGCGACTTACGCTCGTTCGCTTGAAAGCGCCTAGCTACGTACGCATGTACGTACATACGACATACCCATGTGCTTTTGGAAGTACGCATACGTTTTTGGTTACACGCTTCTCGTGTATATTTCACTACGTGCGTTTATGCGCATAGCGCATTATCCGCCAGTCCCGTGCGTTTAACGAAGATCGGTAACTTTCGCGCTGATAACACACAGACTCTGTTATCATTCGTTAAAAGGAGATTTGTATAGGAAAAAAAAGTGGTTATGCTTCCTTTCAATGTATACCTTGCGTGGTGTCACGTGTGGCTGATAATAAAAATATTAAAAGAGTGTATATATAGGTAGGATCGTGCAGGGGTTATTTTCCGTAGAATTATGTGGACTGTGGTTAAATCTATTGGCAACCAGGTAACGTAGGATAATACCTTCGGCGATGAAGAAAAAAAGAGGGGTTAGTGGCAGAACTGGTGGGGATGAGTGGAACTTTTGCCGGTCACTGTACATGGGGTACATAATGGACATAGTTTGGCGGTAATGTCCGAGACTAATTCCCGTGTTATTTCATTAACGTCCCGCAAGTCCCGAGGGGTTAGGCACCTACGTCGCTCAGTTCTACTACTACTAGTATCGATGCCAGTACTGGTACTGGTATTGCTACTACCCCTAGCATCAGTACCGACGTCAGTACAGGCACCAGTGCCAGTACCAACATCCGTAGTAGCGACACCAGCAGCCTCGGTCACCCCATCAGCCCTCGGTGGGTTTAGCTATATGTCAAAGGGTGAAAATTTACGAGGTTTAACACAGAGACGAAAGTCGATTTGATATTTCTTACGTGACTGGACGCTGTATTTAAATCGTACGAGTTGAATGTTTTTTTTTTCTTTTTTGCCAAGCACCATCGCGCATTTCCGTCTCCTCTTCGCTGCAGACGCAGACGACACCCTTTTGCTACCGCGACCCGACCGCCGAGCCATCCTTTAGCAGAATCGATTGCCCAGACCGGAAACGGCAGCCAGTCGCCGATCTGCACGAGTTCGAAATCAATCGACAGCCTTTACCGGGTGCGGACTCTAGCGACTTTCCTCGAGAGTCGATTGATTTGTTAGGGCAGATTATGTGATTAGGTCACGGCTAGGGTGGGGCGAATGATTGACACTGGTGGGGGGCGAGAAGATCCAGGGAGGTACTGGCAGAGGACTAAGGGGATGAAGAGCCGCAGGAAAATAATTTCTGGCAAAACAGAGAAAAGTGGGAGCAATCACGCGAACCAGAGTGGGCCTCTTCTACGTCAGACTGACTGCGCATCATGAATGAAGTCACGTTCAGGGATGTCAGGGTCGACAAGCATTCGCAACCGCATCCGCATTTGCATTCGGATTCGCATCCGCATTCGAGTGTGGCAAAGCGTGCGCACTCGAGAAAATACAAAATGGACAAACGCAGTGCCGATGCAAGTAATTCGAGGCTGGAATCGGATCCCTTCGCGAGCTGCGGACGCGCGTCGATTCCCTTCTGGAATTCACGAATGGCCGACGAATTTTCTCGGCTTCTCGCCGGGGTAGTGTTGTCTAATTATTCCAAGTTGTTAAGGCGAGTTAGGACGCTTAAGGGACTAAATTAAGACATTCCGTCCGACAAATCTCCCAAGAATCTCAATTAACTTCTCTAGGCATTCAGGCTTTAATTAACTGTTTAATTTCATTTAATTTGCATTCACAATTATATAAACTACCTCTTCCGCGCGACGGCTTTTCTTACGTTTTTTTTTTTTTTTTTTCATACGGGTCAGAGTCATTTATTTCGTGGCTTAGGATCAGACGCGCAAAAGTTGGGTATCGACAGTGGACTTATTAAGAGAGATTGGGCTTTTGAAATATCTCGTAAGCTTTTTCAGAATAATTAGCGAGTACCGTAAAGTCGACCGGAGAAGGAAGGTGATACTGAGTAATTATAAAATCGAGGAATCGTTGAAAATTTTACAATAGAAAAATTCACGATGGAAGTTAAGGAGCGGAACTCGAGGTTTGCTTTGTAATTGCAGTTCTTTAAATAGTAACCGAATCTGAACGAATCGCGCTTCAGCCTAGCGATATCGGATTTAATCGGAGAAAGCTAATTTGAATTGCAAGGCACTTACGCACACGCGTAGAAACACAACAGTGGTATCGCAAGTACACCGGCTCTCTCATTCGTTCACCTATACGTTCGTGGGCACTTTTGCGGAAACAAAGCAAAGCGAATTCATAATTCGCTAATTTGTTCAAGATTTTTTGCTCGAGTGCTGGTGCTTTGTCGCAAATCTGCCTAACAGGGGTGCAGAAGTCGCTTTGAAGTACTAATCAGTATCGACCTGCCTACAGTCTGTGCTCCTTAGCAACACCCGCACTATTTTTCACGCCACACGCGACCTACGACCTCTTGTCCCCGACCCTGTGACGTGAAAAAAAAAGAAACAAAGGTAGACGATTGCACAACGTTTTGTTGAAAGGTTTCTCCAGAAGCGTGCAGAGGACGCGAGCTCAAAGGAGAGAAAAGTCGCGATGCGCGAAACTCAGGGAGGAATTGAGAGAGGAATTGCGAGAATGGGGGGGAGTGGCGGTGGGGGGGAGGGGGGGGGGTTGTGAGGTGAGAGTCTAAGGGGCGACGTGGTACCGATGAGGGGTGGAGTGAGAGTCGTGGAGGTCGGTATAGGGAGGAGGTGAGTAAGGAGGGTGGAAGCGTGTTCCTCGGGCGTTGATAGGCAATCTAGTTGATTGCCAACTTCAAACGGACCGAGACGCCACTGACTATGAGAGGCGATCCTATATAAGCTGGTAGAAAAGCAAAGGCCTGAATCGCGTGAATATCTGAATCCTCAAACAATGACCTACCATCCACCTCTTTTAGCTCGTGCCGTTATACCTTCCACGATGCTACAGGTCTTTTCAGGAGTCACGCGATTTTCTCGGCAATTGTACGTACTATTGTGCGTTTCAATTGGCCTCTCCCGCGCTACTTCTAGCCTTCTTTCATTTTCATTAATTTCCCCTTCGAAAGTCTTTTCGTCGGGATGAAAGTGAAATTCCAAAAAGTTGATATGATTTTGGTATGTCTGTTTTTTTGGAAGGTATACCTCAAAATAAAACCCTGTATACTTCTCTATGGCTGTGCAGGGTTGTACGTGTTAATTCGTCGCCCGCGTATACGAAGGGACCGACCATTCTTTGAATTCATTTCGTACCAGGATCGATATAATTATTTTGATGAATCGTCGTATAGGTTAGCATCTAGTGAGGTCTTGGTCTGAACTGTCGTCTTTAAGTCTACCTAAGATTTAAGACAAAAAGGAAGGAATAAAGTACGTAAAATAAATGCGTACGGTAAGACGAGGTGCCAGAGTGACGTTTGAATGGAAGGGCAGATCTTTTGTGTTACCCAGGAAACCCGATACCCGAAAATCGTTCTCAAAATTCACTAGGCACGCTAAATTTGTACGATCTCTCGATTCCAGGATCGATTTTACTCCTCGACTTACGTACCACTTTAAGTCCCATCGTGTCTACCGGTGAAAACTATTATTTTCGTACTTTTTTGTAATCACACAATACAGCCAATAGCACCGGTACAACTATGCACCAAACTATACAAAACTGCCCGGAGCATTGATGAAATTTGTAATTTTGACAACCTCCTAATTAATTAATTCATTTAATTTGTATCTATTCTTAATCATTGGTCAACGATCTCTGTATAACGAACCTATGTTCACAATAATAAAATTTCTTCATCGGTCTCGATAATTTCGGTTGCTCGGTGTCAATAAATATTTTCAAGGCGAAATAAAAGTTATCTGATTTTAGCTTCGTAGTGGCAAGTGGGGTTGTATTCGAGATTAATGAGACTAAACGTGAACGAAGAATGGTTGAGAACAGTTTGCCGGTGAGCGGCCATTTTTACGTTTTGTCGAGGTTCTTTGTATTTTGGTGAGACATTGCAGGTCTGCCCAACACTCAACTCATTATACCACTAATTATTCATAACGCTGCCGATTATTCTGACAAAAATATTCAATTCCCACAGTGTACACCACAAATCTACCCCACCGTTCCTTCCACTCCCCATCGCCGCCCCCATCACCGACGTCAACCTCCTCTTGAGCCTTCTTCGGTATTCGCTTTCGACGTCCCTATCTCTTTCACTGGCTATCCAACCCGACGATTTTCTCGGATGGCAGAAAATAATTTCGCGTGTGTATACAAAGAAAAAAAAAAATCTTGAACATTGAATCCCGAGAATGTGTCATCCAGTCAATTAATCATGCCTCGTCAGAAAGGTACTATAGAGATTAACGAGGTACCATAAACCCTGCTAGATAGAATAATACTATTTCACGAACAACCCTTAACAGATTATTCTTTGTTCCCAACAAGTATATCGTTAACGTTGGTTAACGTGCCAGGATCTAGTTCCTCTTCATACGAAAAGTTTGCCTGTACCAAGAAAAGAGAAAAAAAGGAAAAAAAAAATAATGACTACCTCTCAATGGTGATTGAGTAATATGAGTATTATTAAGGTGAGTATTTCTGATAGGCATACAGAGAGACTTTATTGTACGGTCACGCTAATTGACAATTGGTAATTATTTCTTGCGCTAACAAGAGGGATCCTTATGTCGTGGAATATGTGGGGAGTCAAGTTGAGCCGAAGTTGGTTCGAGCAAGCTGAGCAAGTCTGCAGTGATCCTGGCTGGCCGACTGCGTACTAGGTACAGAACTACAGCCGTATACTGACAGCTGTTCTTTATTGGTAAATTCCCGAAAAGTTAAAGGGAATCCACAAAGTACAATAGGGAATATATCTTATGGTGTATGTATACATAATAGTAAAGTGTAGAAGGTGTATCTACTTTCGGTAACATGATCTATAGTGGCTCTCCGTTAAGTGATATCTAGCGTAAGCGGTGCGTTAAGTGCTCGTTTCACAGCATCACGATGATGATGATGATACGCCTATTAATTGACTGGAATATTGCAAATGCAGGTGGATAAACGTACGTTCGTGTTTATCGGTGCGCTGCACGGGATCGATCACGTATTCTTATCAGACTATTTCTATATACAGATAATGGAGTATAGAAATCATTAGAATTGGCCAGAGGATTGGTACTCGTGACACTCTAAAATTTTCAATGAATCGTCTCAATAGCAAATGTCTTATACGTTCGAGATATGAATGTAATATAAAGTGTCTTTTCGAGAGAGCGAAATAAATAGTGAACGACGTTCCGTTTAGTGATGCAGGGAAAAAAGTGTATATGGAGCTCAGTGAGTAGGTGACTGAGTAAGTAGGCACCTCGCTGGTTGAGAAGGAATAAAAAGAAAGAGTCTCGAGGCAGTTTAAGAAAGCTGTGGAAGAATAAAAGAAGAAGAAAAAAAAGAAAAGTCCAAGTTCCTTAACGTACCGTGAGGGGGTGTGTGTTGACTTGGGCTGTGTTGATGATGATTCGCAGCGACAGACGTGCCCGGAAGTACGTGTTGCGCGTGCGCAGCCGGATGTACGTTAACTCCTGGCGAAGCCGAAAGCTGACCCGGTTGATGGACCTGGTGATGCGCGACATGATGCGCAGGGTGAGGATGAGGTGGCGGCAGAAATGCCGCTGCAACTGCTGCCTGGGCGTTCAAATATGCCATCCGTGATGCCGTCAGGTTACCCAGATTCCCTAGATTGCCTAAATTCCCTAGGTGGTTAGTTAGGCTGGGCATATAGTCCCAAAGTTTGTGATGGGGGGCAGTCGGCGCATAAGACACTGCTGATACTCCCGCTGGGGGTGAACCTTGCGGCGATCCCAGATCGCTACCACCGTTGCCATTTCCACTCCCGCCATTCAGACCCAGCAGCTCCTTGATCGCGAATGGCGATCGCTGCGGCATCTTGGACTCTTCTTCGACCACGAGTTCTTGACACTCAAACTATCATCGCTTATCACGCGGATAAATACACGCGAGATGGCGTTCAATTTCTCGCACCACCACAACCACCACCAAAACACTTTACTCGATGTTTAAAGGTGCGTCCACAGTCGATTGGATGATCGCTGATTTATGGATATTGATCTGTCTGATCTTGCTTCTCAATGGAACTCACGTAGATCGCAATACGCTGGGGCGATTCTCGTCGGGAACGGCACTGGACCTTTTTAGATTGGATATAATTTTTTTCTGCGTGCAAAATAATGCAAAACCTTGCAAAATATTCTAACGTAATACTGCACGGTTGACTCTTGGACTTTGTCGTTTATTTAGTTGCTTTGTTAACGATGACACGAACCTCTTTTCTGCTACGTGGTCCCGCTTTGAACTCACCGGAGAATACTCATGGTAATCAGCAGTGCAAAAGTGCGTTAGTAGATTCTTGCAAATTTTTAGGCCCTTGGAAATTACCCTTGTAACGTACACGCAGTCTGGCAATGGCTGCCGACGCTTTGGCGTGTATCCGTATGAGACTTCAATATTTTTAATTTCCACAAACTAGTCTCTGGTAGAACTAAGTATGCTTGTTGATACTCTGACCCCTTACTTATATTTTATATAATCTGATAACATGTATTGATAACTCTATTTCTCCTTGATTCTCTGTGGAGGACCATCAATGGTCCTAGGTATTTTCATAAATCTCCATAATCTGATGGTTTTAGAGTCTTATCACGAGAACGACAGTAGATAAGGACAAGTCGTGATAAAGTTATTATTTTTATGAAAATTCGACTTATCTTCGATGAAATGTCAGCGACGGACTGTTGAAATCCAGCGACTTTGGTACCGACGGCCGCTTTCGAGAAATCCTTCGGCAAGTCTTCAACGAGCGACGGCAACCCGAGCGCGTTATGATGTTGCTCCTGTATTTGTTCCTCACTTGGTTACGTTTTAAAACCTAAACGCAAGTTCAGAACTTTGCTCCTCTTTTCAGTGACTGTGAAGAAGTTCGTTGTAATCAGGTACGAAATTATTAGTAGTTATTTGAAGACTCTTCGATCAGTTTCATTCGTTCGAGTTTATTCTTCCAAAACGCAGCCTTCCTGTTAGGAATACCGCCGGGAATGAAGCCTTAGCTTGTTCTCAATAACACCAAATCAAGGTAGCTGTTCCTTCTTTATTCTTTATTCGAATAAGTGATTTATCGGCAGCGAGATCCCAGAGTAAATCCTGACATCCCACGTGTCCCAAAGAATGATGACCCTGCTTGACAACTGCTCAAAGAAATTTTTTAACTGCACCCTTTATTTGATTTTTGTTCTTTGGTCCTTATCGTTATCGCAATGGGCTGTCTTGCCTTCTCTTTTCTCGCGTGCTCCTTAGGATTCGAAATAAGGAGACACGGACACCGAGGCCTAATCCTTCGTATAATTACCAAGCACACTGTAAATTATAGTTGAGAACGGTGCCCCAACTAGACGTATCTTTGTACCAGCAGCCAGCAGCACCAGAAGAACAAAACAGAAATTCAATAAGTGACATAGGATCAATGAGATAATGCGATCCCTTTCTTTATCTTCGGATACGTCCTTGAAGAGTGCCTTCAGCAATCAGCAGGGTCGCGGGGCTCCCAGGATGCCTAGCGATATCACATAAGCCGACGTCTTCCTTTATCACCAAATGAAATTTGGGAAAATTTGTCAGATATGCAAAGCCATTACTTTATCATCATCCAATGGTAGTTTACCCTCTTCTGTTATTTTTTTCTTAAATTTTTTTCTTCTCGTTTCCTCTTCCTTTCCTCAAAACGTTTTTCTCCTTGGTCCTTCGTTATCTCTTCTAGTTTTTTGTCAGGTCAATATCACCATACCGTTGAACACCGTAGCACACGAGACGACGACTCGCACGAATCTACGAAGATCCCGAAAAATCGCAAGGGTCAAGGAGTCGCTCGGGGTCAGCAAGTAGGTAGAAGCTGAGAACGCGTGGAGGTGAGTCAACGGGGCTTGCGAGATGCTGAAGTGCGTACCGTGTTGGCGTCGCGGCGGTGGGCAACTGAGCTCCTGACGGGGGTGATCGTGCAAGGAATGAACCCCCGGCGCGCTTTCCCGGCAGATTCACGAACGCACTAACACGCGGGACGAAGCGACATAAAGCCCCCGTATTTTACGCACAACAGTGGCCGTCTCGCATCGCGGATTGGTCGGTTTTTTGAGCCGGGTATCCGGGCAGACATAGCCCTAGTTAAACCGGAAGGAGGGATCTCGAATGGTCCACGCCTGCTCGGTAACGCCTCCGGCAGCACGTTTCACGATGGGAAGTTTTCGAAAGTCTTTCTCACCCTCTCCCTGCCTCTATACGTCCTCATACCACATGTCTCATTCCTCATTCTCAGTTTCTCATCCCTCCGGCGTTATCGCTTCCTCGTGCATTCCTTCCTACTGCTCTATGCATTCTGTCAACTTTTATTTCTCTTGAATGCGCCGCGCATTTACTGTACTTACAATCTCTCGTAAAAAGATTCAAACACGTAAAATACTGTTTGGATGTCATTAATAATTTGAGGTTACCTTTCACGTATTATGAAGAGAAATGACTTGTTTGCGGATCATACATTCCGATTGCACCGCCGATTAAATAATTTCTTATAATTTATTAACGAATATTATTCCAAATCCTGGGAATATGAACTTTCAAATTTAGGAGCGGAGATTTATTTCAGTAACTTTAATGTTTATTCAGAGCGAGGATCATCATTATTGACTGTTACGGTGAGTCAAAGTTTTATTGAAAAATAATTACGTTAACTATTTGTCATTGCAAATTTTTTTTCATAATATTGGTAATTTGTTCTATTGTAGTCTTGCTTTTGAAAATATTGTGACGACAGAGAGTCTTGCGTCTCGAGGAGGCTCGAAGGATCTCGAAAATTGTGGCATTGTAAAACTGGCTTTTGCTTAGCACCTTTATTAATGACGTAGGAGTGGCCTGAGCATTGACCAATCACGACGCGCCACTTGCAACCCTCATTGGCTGGGACGTAAATCGATTTATAACTTACCCCTCGCAACGTCCACCACGAAACCCACCCTTAGCGCGTTCACACTTACGGTAGGTTTTCGCGAAATCGTGGAGTTCTATACCGCCAATTCGCGATGGTGGGGATAACTCACGACCGTCGATGCGCACAGTCCAAATACTTAGATTTTCGAAAGGGAGACCAGACGTCTCAAAATTAAGCCATTCTTCCGAAACGATATTTTCTCGCTCGCACTTCTTCTGCAAGAGGGACGATATGCACTTTGCGCTGCATACAATGCCATTGTACGTCAGAATAATATTCACTCGCGCTATAATACCTGACCAAATTTTAAGCTCGTCAAATTATTTTTACGGAAATTTAATCGTTATATTAAATACGCAAACAGTATTGTAATCTTAAGCGTATGGAGATAAATGAAAAAATATATATATATATCCTGAACATTGGTTACTTTGAATTTTTATTTTTTTGCTTATCACCACGTATATACATATATGGATATATTTATACAAAATATTATTTATGGATAACAATAATTACATAGGAATAGATATACTGTATACACTCACATACACATATACTAGGCTTTATTTTTCATTCGGGATCTCGCATAGAGATTTGCAAGCGCATCTTGCTGCACTCGAACTAAAAGTTGTGAGAGCATCGTGCAAGCAACCCTCATCTTTCAACTTCACGTCACCCTTGCTTAGGATTTACACGAAGAGATTTTGCCTGCCGTAAATTCGTCGCATTGTATGAAAGCACGTAAGTACGTATACACGTATACAGGTATCTTCCTTCGGGCCAAATTGCACTCTTAAACTTAAGCCTTCTCAGAGGATCTGAAATTCACGAGACGCTCTTTTTCAATAGTCTCCAAACATCGCGAAATTAAATGGTGACTCGGTAGGAGAGTCCTCTTATTCGTACTGGTGGATTGTACTCATTGTCGTTTTTAAATAATTATAAATAATGTTGATCCATCTGCGTACCTGCATCCATATGTACTTTACCAGTTGTTCCAAAACCATTGCTATAAAGTGCACCATCATCTAAAATCGGTATATACGAGTTACTTTTGTGGGTGGATAAACGTATGATGCTGTGCAAAATTATTATTATTATTTTATACAACCTACGCGGAAAGTGTATTAATTAGATCGATAATGAATTATATCATTATAATATGAATTAATATATAATACATATGAATCATTTATAATATCTGAGAAATCGAAATATCGGTAATTAAGTGGATCTGATGATGAAAGAAATATTTTTTAGGACGAATACCATTGTGTTTATTGCAAGTTTTAATTAAAAAAAAAAAAGATAAAAACGTTCACGGTCTGTTAAATGACGTAAGTGTTTTCTCCGTTTAACCAGATGAGAATGTTTCACAGGCGCTGAAGAATATCCGAAACGAGCTCCCTCGCTCGCCGGTAGATTAGCCGAAATCCTTTAGAAGTGTCGAAAAAATAACAACTCAAAAACCCGCAACTGGTACTCGAGAACGGTTAGTTTTGCCGTTGCCCATGAAAATTGGGCGATCCATCCAGATCCTGTTTGCTTGGGAAACGGACGAGGCTTAATTGCTAGTGCCGCGTTTCATGATTTCACGACGGTTTGAGTGACCGTAAAAAATTAATTTGAGAAAGAAAGGCCGTTCGTTCCAGAATATATTTTTTGGTAAAAAATGCAATGTCTCAACGACGAGTGTAATTACATACATTTTCAATGCATTATTATATACATCGGAATGTATGATGATATAAAACAAAAAAAAATTTAACGCAATGGTTCGTTAATGTATTAAAAAATTTTTTTACTGTTCTTTAAATGCTACGTAAAATGTAAGCTCCGGTGATAACATTCGAAATGGCGTCTTCGTTGATGTGTACTCTCGTGCGATATCCAGTTGATATTACAAATGAGTCCTAGATCGAGATAAAAAAAAATTAAGTCTGGACACTGTCCAACTTGTGCAACACGCAGGAACCCGGAATCGAAAGGATCAACTTAGCCGGCGGTCATGACGGAATTGAAAAATGTGCGCGTAACTGCATATTGAGCTTCTTGAGTCCTGATGTCCGAGGGGACGTTGTTCCTATAAATTTCATCTGGCTACCTGGATAAGAGTACCTAGTGAACGCAATCGGATTACAGTTCTGAATTACGAAAATTAATAGCTCGGAGCCGATTTAATCGAGCAGGACGATTTGAATATTGATAAACCCCGCACTACTTATGTATTTCAAAGCTGAAAGGACCCATCCGCGGGATGTTACCCTCTTTTCGAGGACGTTTTCGCCGAGTCTTGCAAAATTGTTAATCCGAAGCTTTTCCAATTACGATGGCTCTGTCTCTCTTTCTCTGACTCTCTCCTGGTCTATGTCTCTCTTCGTTCTCGTCCAGCTCACACTCTCTCATCCTACCCGTAGGATCTAGCTCTTTCGTTCTAACCATTTTACTCTGTCCTTTCGCACTCTGCATACTCTTTGTAAGCGAAAATACTCAATTCGGATGTTAAATTCAATTACAGCATTCCTGATTAATCCTAAGTATCCTTTCCCGAAGGTTGATATCCTTGGTTACGCTCGTTAATTTCTGCGCGAGTTCAGTCTGCTCATTCGGATGGTTTCTATAGACTAGTTTTATGTTTCTGAGGTGTCATTATGTGTGGGAACCTGAAAATTGATTTTTGTTCCTACGTGTGATTTGTTTAAATGCATGAGAACTTTGGTCCTTACTTCAAGTAAGTGTATTCGTCGAAATTTCATGGCGTTAGACATGCTTTGTATTAATAATGAAAATAATTTTTTTTGGATTTTTAAAGTTTTTCATCCTTATGCTTGAAGGATGTTGGATTGTGTTACACATGGTCAAATGTTAAGGCTGACGTTGATTAATTTCGAGGGTTCACTTCCGGCGGGTGTTTCTTCCCTTTGTAAAAGACGTCGGATGAAAAAATTTAAAGAAATTGCTCAAAGCAAAAAGAAATCTCAATAATTTATTACGTTTCTTATTTAATTTGATAAGAAGCATAATATTTTGATAATTTGGAAATATACCTGAATGTTGATGCTAGCATTTAAATTATGAAAAAATATGATTTTTTGATGAGTTAAAAAGATTTTTTCTCCTATTAAATTTCTTTTTAATTACTTTAACGATTATAGAAATTACAAAATCAAAAAGTATCTATCCAAAAGTCGTAGAGTACAGTAAGACCTCGTCGACATTTATAGAAACTAATTAAAATATTAAATACCTTATGTGTAACTATAGCTTGTCAATTATTTTCCAAAAAATTTTATTTGGGCATACAATGAATTTTAATTTTTTAATTTCAGACTCACTGTTTTCGTTTCCTCGTTTCGTATTATTATTTATTATATAAATTTTGGATTTGTACGTGGGCGAGATTATTGCGTGCCGCGTGACTTTCACAGGAAAAATTTATTAATTATTATACAAACACATTTTGGTTTTCGTGTCGAGATAGGCACGCATGAGGCGGACCACCCAGGGCTCATCAAAATCTCGACAAGATAATTTTTGCCTCTCAAAAAAGTCACTGCGTCATCGCTCCTAACTGGTAGTCTTTCTTTTAATCTCTTCTCCATAAGCCCTTAAATATCTCGAGCCACTTGAAATTTTCATAATGCAAGCGCGGCGCCATGGAATCTCATTCAATTTCGATATGTGCTTCCTTGACCACGAACCGATTGTCTGAACGAATCACGTGACCCCGATGATTTTGAAATACGAGCAGTACCCTTTGAAACAATAAATCTCAAAATTTTCATTAGATATTTTCCATAAATGCATTTAAAAATTAATTTCATTAAATAAAACTGATCCAAAGGCCACCGTAGACATTGAATAATCAAACTTAAATATTTATTGATCCTTAGACTTCCTGAATATTTGTCCTATCTCTCACATTTTTTATTTTATCGTTCTTTCTTCAAATACCGATGAAGTTATCCTACCCCACATTGCCGTAATAATATTTTGTATTGTTTCAGATTTGCCAAATTTCCATCAAAAATTCTTTATGCATTCCTGAATAATTCACTGATGGACATAATATTAATTTAATATATAAGAGATGCAAGTGCATTGGTAAAAACTTCGATAAACTTATGTCACCCAGTGTATTTTTTTCTTTACCCAGAAAGGTTCAGGATTTACATGAGAGATGGCACCACCAATCTTGTCGGTAATTCTGGACGTGCTGCCGTCTGCTCGCTAGGGGTTGAACTGAATTTCGGTCAATACTTTCCCATTTTCATCCCCCGACATTCTCGTTTTTAAACCCAAAATCAGTATTTGCACGGGAACTCAATAAAGATTCACGATTAATTAACACCTAGTACCTTTGGGATTTTATTTAAAAAATTTGCCAATCAGGCGTAATGCTTACAGCATTGAATTGACACTTTTACTTTTCAACCAATGACTAAAATCGAATTCGCCAAGTGTTTTTAATTAAGCTCAACCCTATTTTTTTATTTTGAGTTTTACACTTTAAACAATAATTTTCTGTACCACGAAGCTTCGGTGCCATCGATGAGTCGCCCTTAGGTTTTTTAAAGATTCGTACCCACCCTTCGTAACACGATCTTACTGAAGAATGAATAAATTGAAATTTATCAAAGATCGGTGAGCGAACGCCTTAATGGCGCAAGCAATATGGCTTCAAAAGAATCTATATTATGCAATACCTTTCGCTTGGGAAAACGGATAGCGCCTTGAGCCTCGTTAAGTATTAAACTTTAAAGTTCGCCCTCCTCGGTCTTGTAGCCTACGGGATTTCTTTTATTCTTCGCATAACGACATCCCGTGATGTCGGAAAACGAGACATTTTAAAGATTATGCCAATTCGCGGTGATACCAAGGAAACAGATAGCGCGAGATCGTATTACACACAGACAACGGTTCCTTAAAAAAAGATACCTAATACACATAAAATTCATTGCGATCAACGATACACCCAAGTAAATATACATAGATATAACACGTAATTCAGTATTTTGCATAAAATCATAAGTACATGCAAAAAATAAAAAAATTTTTAATCTTCAGCCAGATCTTTCTGACAGAGATCATGAAAATAAATTTTTCACCCAGTACAATTTTATTTCATGAAAATAAAATTTACCCACTGTACCTACATTGATTCCGAACAAGACACGCTCCAGCAATTTGTAATCCAAAAGTAACCTTAAATTGGCTTGATTTATTGGTCACGTCAAATCTCGGTATAAGCACGTCCGGTATTGGCTCAGCCCGGGCATCATTTGCTCCTCATACGATCCAATTAGGATGGAATACGATACGGCAACAGTCACAAGTCCCTGTCTGCGCGATTAGCCCTATTCGGAGACAACGCGTTTCCATCCAGCCTCCGGGCTTGGGGACCTGATTCATTCGAATCTAACTGTTTCCAGTAGGGTCACGACTCTACTCATTAGACTACTTTTTTTTTATTCCTCTTCTCATCTGACGGACGTCTTTTCAAACGAGTGTAAACACACTTTTCATTTTACACTGTTGCACTCGCGTTTCCATATAGCGCAGGCATTTGCTGCTACCCTTTGAGGTCCTGAAAAGATCCAAGATTTTCTAACAGCTCGGTCGCTACGTGGAGATCGAGCCGTGAATCAAAGGAAAAACTTAAGTGAGTTTGATATCTAAGAAATAACAACGTTCGCCGGTCCAATTTGAATGGGGATGATTTACACGTGTGTTCCGTGCACTTTCGTTTCAGTATTTCACAGTGTTTCCGTTTCGACGAGAGGGTGACGTAGGAATCACACATGCCACGCCCTCTTAACGATGAAATTATAGCGGCCATGTTTGCTAACCTCAAGTTGAAATCCAGGTGCGAACTGTCGCGCTCATCCTTTCAAAAATCATTTGACATACGATACATTATATATGCTTTGTGTAACCAGTACGTGATGCTGCATGACGTTTTTTTTTATAAAAGGAAGCGAATTAACCATTCGTTGTAATAATTATATATTTTTTGGATTTTATACATTTGCAAAGTATTTTTTTTTATATTATTCGACAATTTATAATTGCATTAATATTACGAATTTTGAGATGTCATCGATAATTTTGTGTATCGTTATAATTTTTATGTACTTCGTGTACATTTAGCCAAAATTTACTAAAGTCTCAGCTATTTACTTTTTTTTCCAGCATTTATTCACTTTCCGTAAGATTCCGTTTTACACGTATTTTTCGGTGTAGCCGGAGGCTAGCGAAGATGCAACAGGCCTCTACTAACAAACCCGGAGAATCTGGCACTTCTCCTGTAGTGGCCTCGACACGTGTAGTGTCATACATGGAAGAATGCTAGTTAGATTCAAGGCTTCTCAAACTTCATGCCTATCTGCTGCTTTCTCAGTGAAAAAAAAAGACTCTCGGAAATAGGTACATGAGGGAATATAAGAAGAGCCAAGATTTTCAGGCAGGAATGGGCTAAGAGTATGTCGTATTATCACATATTATGATAACGGTACAGATACTCTACAGCCGATTCGTTTTATTGGATTTTTTTAATTCCACAAATTGTGATCGATGAGTTCGAATGATTTGACATCAATAATAATTTTCGAATTAGGGTAAAATTTTATTATCATTAAAAATCTGTAACGAACAAAATTTCCTGAAATTTCATCTAGTCATTTGATTTTACTTCAAGAGCCCTATAGTTTGATTTCAAGGGCTGAAAGGCACATGCGTGCGTTTTACACCTTGAGAATCATTCTTTCGAGTGGTTCGAGTACTCGGATGCATCATTCGAATTTTTGGAAGCGCGTAACTATGGCTCTTCGATGGATGAGCTTCATCGCACAAGCCAATAGATGGCCAGCTGGTTGGATGAATTGATAGATGGTTGGATGGTGGATGAACGTGGGGATGTTCTGTGCGCAGAAGATGGCAAACCGTTGCAGGGGTCTAAGAGTATGAATATTGATGTGCTGAGGCTGCTAAACACAAGCAGCGAGAGCCCTTCGCTTCTGCTATCTATTAATCCTCAGCTTTCGATCTGCATGAAACAGCCAAACTGTGGGCGCTGTTTTAAGGGCCTTATCTCCGGCATAACTGCGGAAGAGACATTTTTGCGAAGACACGTTCTGATTGACACTTTTGCAAATTTTTCTGATAGCTCAAAAGAGTGGACGTACTCTTCAAAAATTGCGACCCCGTTATCTTTGCCTTTATCGCAGCTCACGCTAATAAAGAATGGTTGGTCGTTTACGGAATAGTTATTTATGATTATGGTATATGAACGGACCTTAAGGATCGATCGCGCTAACAGGTAGAATTTGTTCAAGAACTCATCGGGATCTTTAGAAACGCGACGCTTTTGTCATAGACGTCCAGATGCGATGTCAGAAATTAGGGTGTCTCGTACGAGTGATGAGACGGTAAAAGAAAGAGAAAGAGAGAGTATGGAGGGGGGGGGGGGGAAGTACAAAAGATTCGTAGAAGTTAAGCAGGGGTGTAGTGAAAAGTGTAAAAAGAAAACAGATTCGTACGAAAATCTTGTTCATTTTTCTTTACGCAAATAAATGCAAGAAGGACACCCTGTTTCGCGCGTTGTTGCGTACGAGCCCATCGCCTGCACTTACGTATATTTTATGCATTCGAACGAATGCAGTGGCGCGCGGGGGTGGGTGTGGGGCTGGGGACCTACGAGGAGGTACCGACTACGGGGGTTCGGGGAGAGCCCATCAAGAGGCTACATATAAAATCATAAGGCACGTGGCCACGCCCACCCCCCCTGCTGTCCGCCAATAGGGAACCAGTGCATTTAAATCGCAACCCCCGGTGCATTGTCGATTTTTTTTCACGGGCGGGGTGAACGAAACGTTTGGTCGCAGAGACTCTGGGGATCCTGCAACACCACACCAAGAATATTCATATTCCTTGCTCCTTCTTCTCGCGCCTCGGTATATGTATACCTTACGCGACTCATATGTGACTGCATGTACATTCCTTTTGCAGATCGAACTATTTCATTTTATTTTTACGAGCCCCTTTATTGGCTCACTTGGGAACTTAAGTCGCTTGGAAATAACGTGGGAAACGTCTCTGATGGTAAGTTTGGTGTGAACGATTTTTTATGATGGAATTTCATCGTGTCGAATTAACGGGACGATTCCTTGCTATTTATTTTATTCATTAACGTTCATTTGTACGCGTCGTTACAAGGACGTGTTATTTTGTAGGGAAACTGTTTTTATATTGCGACGAGCGAACTTGTCATTTCAACGAATCTATGCGATAATGATTGTTCTTGACTATGGAATCCATTGGAAAGCTTTTGCGTCAAAATAGATATGTTGATTGCATTGTAGTAGGTATATTTATCGTTTAGTTTTGAAGGTCTGTCGTGAGTTTTCATTTTTGTGGAAGTATGCAATTTTAAAAACAATTAATCAGTTTTGGCTTTCCTGTTCTTTCAATGTCGGCACCCAATTGGCTCACAGCTATTCGCTTTTTTGATTTTCACAAAAATTGACGTTCATAATGGAATCTTTGAATTCAAAAGATTCTGTTAGATTAAGTGTCATAAGGAAATGGGTAATCGAACGAAATGGACCTGGAAACAGTTGGCGATTACGTTATAATTTTATAAAAAGTATTATTTTATGTAAAACATGTTTTTCGAGTTTGCTTTTTTATGTCGGATTAATAAAAAATCTCTTTTTAAATTTTAGAATTATAAAATACAGGATCGTAATAAGATATATTTCTAATTGATATAATAACTTAATGGAATTATTTCATTTGTCTTTATTATAGAATATGTCATTATTGCAAATGTGTACAATAAATTGTACATACAGTCTATCGCAGAAGTATTCTGACTATCGTATTTTCTGTATTAATTACTTTATATCTTTTCTAATTATAACGGGAACCAGTATTTTTCTGTTACGTTACATCATTACTATCGGGTTATTCGCCTTAGTATTGATTCAGCATTTATGATTATAATATACGTAGATATTAATATTGTTCATTTACGCCAAGTGTTCAAATATTGTTGTCACCTGTACTGAAGACAATTACTTAAAATATGAAGGAATCAAGTAAAAACAGAGTAACGCCAGGCAGTTAATTTGTTATGCAAATAGACAAAAAAATGTTATATGAATATGGTTTACGTAGTCGTTAAAAATTAAATTTATTTTATACTAAAAATCTATTACCATATATGATTTCTTTTTCATGTTTTATTACATTATAATATAGATATGACCCATGGCTGCAGATGTAGACATTCATTGAAGTCTTACAACCCCAGATATTTGACACAGCGTATCCTGTAACATTACATGAATATTCGAAATTTAAAAAGTTTTGAAATATTACAGTCAGCTACTATTGTACACTTACAAATCAAAATATAAAATTATTTTCGAGTAGATGAATCTGTTGAATCGTTGAATGTATTGGCAGCATTGAAAGTGTAACGGAAAACGTATTAATACCGGCCAGTCCATTTTCTACATAAATAAAGAACACAAAATTTTAAGATTGAATGTATATTTTACATAGATGTAAAAAATGTATTTCACACTCATCATTATATATGGGGTTTTTTTCAATTTTTCTTACAATACAATTTACACATCCCATAACGTCACCTACCCAACTATTAATAATTTATTTTAAAAACCAGTGTCTTTACAAGAATCATATTGACTATTAATTCAATAGTAATTAGCAGATATGTCAAGGTTTTATCTTACTGTGTGCTGATTACTGATTATAAATAAATTTTTAAAATATAACTTGTTCCTTAAGTAATAGCTAATATCTATAGTATGGTCGGTCTATGGGCTCAATATACTTTTTTGACAGTTCACAAACAATATAATTTTTAGAAAAGCGCACGTGGCTCTGCATACAATTTTTGTTATAGAGTATTCATGCGCATGGTTTTACACTGAAATACATTTTATATTATTTAATGAAATTTCACGTGTGCTTCACTAAGATTTTCATTTTTGTGAACTTTAAAAAAAACGCATTGAAATCGTGGACTGACTATAGCAAAAAGATTGATTAGTACGATTATATGATTTTTTAAAAGTAAAGTCGCAATTGCATAATATAGATACACTCACCGCATATTATTACATGCATTTTTCAAATGCAACAATTATGAGCCTAAAAAATCCATTATAATTTTTCTTGTTTCTTCATTTCATACTAAGATCTTAAACTTAAGAAATTTGAATGGACTGATCAAGAGTCGTAGGTTTTTGAAAAAGTAAAAAAAAATATTGTCATATTTGGAAGAAGCTGTTCGATCGTATAGGCGAAAGTGCCAAGGGGACCCTTATCACTTCCAGCATATCTTTTAGCGTGCCCCCTTCATCCCAATCCAACTTTCGTTCATTTGATTTCTTCTTCGAGCGGAAATGGCTGAGCAGCCATTCGCGCGAGACTTCCGGTCGGTTGGAGATAGAAATGGAGTCCTTGGGAGGGCTCGGGGAAATTGCCGTTCACTCAAAATTGATAATAAATTCGATAATGGCACCCGGCCCGATAATCCTGCAAGATAAAATACCGCAATTTTATTGATATTAGCGACGGTGTACTTAATTTATTTTATTTCCCTTGGCCTTCTCTGCTTATTAAGACTCAGCGTAGTGTAACACTTGAAGATATTTTATTCTAGTTAAATTCCCTTTCGAAAGAATGACTCTATAGAAATTATAGAAAAAAGTGATTATACGAGTACGTAATTTTATTGAATATATTATCGAGGCCATTTTTTCAAAAATTTACGTAATGTCTTATAACGATCACTTTGTCTCAGCAATTATTATATGCATTTACTTTTCTTTTTAATGTTTTGGAAAATTCGTAGAAAAAAAATTTTTTTTTCCTTTTAACATAAAAACAGCACGATACTCTTTTATCTGCTGATATTTTCTTTCCATATAGGCCGCCATTTTCGTAATAATAATAATTTCGATGAACTCGTATTTTCTCCAAGTGCTTGTAGTTTCCGCAGGGTTAACACGAGGATTCAGGCAAAGCATTTTTCACCGACGCCATTTTGCCACCCTTAATTTCTGGCTCCAATCAAAATGACTCACACGACTTTGTAAAGCAGCTCGACCCCCCAGGCACAGCAGTTAGGAGTGATGCAATTACGTTTAACGCTAACGAGCTAACTCTCAATAGAAAATGGCTGTATGCTCCGTTGACTACGAACTGCGAAGCCATTACAGATTCATTTTTTGTGGATTTTGAGTTCATCGCAAAAAGTGCAAATGAGATGCCTTTGGAAACTGTCGACATTTTCCGAAAAGAGTAACAAAGATCAAAATTGACCGTCATAAAATATTTTTTTTAAAATCATTTTCTCCATTTTTAAAAATTGTCATATACGAACAAGTAGAATTTCAAAAATTCTGTCAATTTTAACAAGACGTCATTTCTATATGATCACTTCTAAGATTCTCCCTTACCTATTGTTATACTTTAGCATTAGAAGATTTTAATTGACCCTTCGATTTCAAGTAAGTAAAGAATCCATTTGAAAAATTGCACAAATTTCTCTCAGTAATTTCTATCGGCTAAGATCGACCAGGACTAGGCAACCTTTTCCGTCCATCAAAGGTCCAATACGGCAAAGTCGTTCAGTCTAACTATTGTGGTAAATCCTTAGAAACGTATGGACGGTACTGCCATCCTGGTTGGAGCCACTTCGCGACCCTTACAAGATAAAATTCCGCGAGGGATTTCCACTGAATGCTTGTCAGAGCCAGAAGACATCTTTTGTAGCGGTCCTGCTGGTCCAGAGAAACCAGTGTGTTGTACTCATCGATATCCTACAACCTCAGAGAGAAATCTTCTTTATTTATCTCTCAATTCTCAGAAAAGAAATCGTGATGGGAAAAAAAGAGGGATGCTGCGGGAAATAGCAGCGAAGCATCCCTATTGCTCTCCGAGCACAATTCGTTAAATTGATAAGGTAAAATCAGTATCATTTTTCAAGATTACACATTAGGTAATTAATTTCAAAAATTCGGGTAATCCAAGCTGTAGGTACAGTAGCTCTACAAATTATTTCCCGTACAAGTTTATACAGTTTACTTAGCGTTTTTACTATTTTTTTAATGGAACATTCGTGCTTTGGCGCATATGAACGGGGAGAGCTACGATAATAGTTGTTATTAGAATTTTAATGGCATATGGATGCACGGTTTTAATGCGGTCTCAGATTCCGCAGGCTCCATATGTACGCGGCGAGGGATCGAGCTAAAAATGTCGTACCGGCACAAAGGCGAAAATTTTAATAATGGATTTATGCGCATATGTTAGTCCAAGCCATTATTATTTTCAGATAATGTATGTGCCGAGCTTCTGGATAATGGTATCACTTGGTAGCGGCAATGCCGGTTTTAAAATGTCCCCTTCGCCACCTTCGATTCTACAATATAAACACGAGCCAGCTTCTCTCGTCCCGTTACGTACTTTTTACAACCCTCGCGAAAAGCGGACGAGCATTTGCGCGGACGCCATTTTAAAACGGTCCAGAAGACGCCCCACGCGAACTCAATGTTCCTTGGACGAAATTAAAAAAATTGACGTTATCAGCTGTTTCAGAAAAAAAATTCAGATTGATGCCAAAAAATTTCTTAAAGACTGGTTACAGAGGAAACTTTTTGTAATTATGTTCTCATTTATTCTGGGTGAGAATATTCATATTTTGAACAAAGGGTTGTACTGGTTTATTCTTTTTGGAATATATGAAGTAAATTTGTGATCGGTTTTTTTTTCTAGCTCTTTTAGACCAACTGCGATTTCAAGGCGCCAAGAAACGTCTTTCGCTTCGAAGAAATTCCGGTGGCGCCATTTTGTCATTATTGTCCCGATCGAATGGTAAATCATTTATATCCTCATCGTTTTGCCCTAAAGGGTTTATGTGCTGGTGGTACTTGAAAAGAGCCCTTTGAAAAACATTTTTCTACTAATGGCTCCTGCTGCCGACCCTCAACTCTTCCTAGTAGAGGCTTTTGCGTTCTCCACTGAGACTCCAGTAGTAATTGAACATAGTTATAGGGAGGCTGTGTTGGGAAACAATTGCAAGAATATTTAGCTTCTTGAGTATCAGAATCTACACAGGGAGCAGCGCAAGTTCCGTCAGTACGGTAGAAAAGAAAATGGCGGAAACCGTTGAACAGAATTGCGTACCACCGACTTTCTATGGTAGCTTGTCGTTCTAAATAAAAATTTACTTATAACAGTGAACATTCATTTATTTTTAATTTATCACCTTCATATCGTCGTACACACAAATTGGTAATTGCCTTATTTTCCATTATTTATATAAAATGTTCCTTGTCAAAGTACAATGAACAGAACAATTCTAGCAGGTGGAATAAAATATATAAAAAATATATAGATCGTATATAAAAATTTACATTGATGAGATAAAATTGTAAATGATCAAAAATACCTTATTAGACTATAGATATGATCTATATTTTACTACAATTGTGGATAAATAAAATGTTAACTAATTTTATAGATTTGAAATGCAAAATTCCTGAATAATCGTACGCCATTGTTTTTTTTTTAAATTGAGAATCGCAAAGAGTAGTAATAATACAAAACTCAACTCAAAAGAAAGAAATACAAAATTACTGAACATAATTATTCTGATCGACAGTGAATTTTGAGTTTCTGCAATGTATTTTTCAAACTCACGTCTATCAACAGTTAATCGGTTTTTGGCCAGTGTGAAAGAAATATTACAGAAAAATTCAAATGCACAATTGTAGTAAAATTCAAACTATATTTTTTTACAAATAAGGTATTGTTTATTATCAAAATTTCAACATAATTATATAAATTTCATATACAGTGCATATGCAAGCAAAATGATACATGAACTGCGTACGTTTTATACACTTTTAATAATTTTATTTTTTCCACCAGGATTCTCATAATAAAAATTAGTTGAAAAATTCTTATATATTTTTATTATAACCACAAAAAATATAATTATATCGTTATTTTTAATCGGTAACGCGGCTCATTATCTTCGATATTTGAGGGATCAAAAGTTATTCGCAGATTCGTACAGCCTCAGTGCATGAAAATGTCCTGACAAATAAGAAGACATATTGACCAACATATTTTCATATGGAAAATTGAAGGAAGCCATTAACGAAGTATTGCGGTATCGGAAGTTGCGCATCGGAAAAATAAATTTAGCATGTAACCAAATGAAAAATCTGGTCCTGTCTATAAGGAAGATGCTGCGCATGTATAAGGACAATGGCAAACGTTAATAAAAACGAATGCAAATTTTCCTTAGAAAACCGTATAAAATTATATAATTCAGTTCGTTAGTTTGTTATTTACTTCGCACTTACGAGGTTCATAGTTTTCGCAGCCTCGAGGAATTGAAAATCATTTGATATTTAAATTCGATAATCGTATTTCCGGAAGCGTCCGCCATTTCTACGTCTCTGCCATGTTGATTTTTGCGCGTCGGCTATACCGCGTGCATTCGAAGAGCCACCACCACGAGTGCATCCCGTTTCTCCATGAATTAACGAAAAGCCGATTCAGGAAATATCTCAAAATGGTCGGCAGATGCGATATATCATTCGATATCTGAGGGTATCGAGAGATTTCGAAGATTTTCCGGCCCCTTTTACCGACCTCTTCCGGTGCTCGGAGTATAGGCAGAGTTATTACGAATGTCCCCACCTCCCAGTTTTGATATCCCCACCCCGTATGACACCCCTGAAGGGCTGGTACACACAAAGCACACATCTACCCCATTACGGTACAGTCATCTCAAGAAGTTAGGTCGACTTTGAGAATCAACCGAACCTTCCCGGAGGGTCTTGTAGATTTCCAAAAAATATATCCAGCCAGCATCCCTCGGACTGAACCAAAGCCTGTTTTTGACTTTCGAATAGGATTCGAGGCTATCGAGATAAAAATTATAAATCTTGACGAGCAGCGCGGCGCCTTTCTATCGGTACTTTTTTTGCATTAATTAAAAGCTCCAGCCTCCGGCCGCCAGTCGCTCGGCCATCTTGGCTCCAGGCACGCCCCCTCTCTTTTGTTTTCGGATTTTTTTAATGATTTCTCCTTTACCACTGGGATGTATATATATGCGCGTTACATATACGCGAGCTAACGTGTGTGCACGTATGTAAACACGTATGCCAATGTGAACACGCTTACTGTGACGACGGATCCGTATAATACCAATTCGCAAGAGCCATAGTTTTCGAAATAGTTGGTTGCCACTGCTGCCACAGACCCTTCCCTTTTCTCCGTTAGTTTTTGCCACCAGTGCGTGGCGTCAAGTTACGTACATCGCCGGTCTTTGCTGAACCTTTTTTTTCGACGATCGACCACAGATACGCGTCAGTACTTTTTGGTATGTTTTTTTTTTCTTTGTTTCATCCTTATCAGTTATTTATATTTTTTTCTCATATCGATTACTTTCAATCGTGCTGTTTTATTAATATGTTATCAATTAATGTTATAACTCCTTCGAGATACTCTGTCGAGTCACACTATTGTTATGAATTAAGACTGCTAATCTATTTCTTATCTTCCTCCGCTATTTCCCACTTTCGTCCCTCTTAGTTACTTGTTTACCGTATTTTGCAAATCGCCAGAGCAACCGATAAGCACGCTCTATACGTTTCTTTCATCAGTTTTTTTTATTGAAATATTAATATATTTAAAGTTTATAAGCTCGTAGGATATACTGAGCATTCCTGTATTTTTATTATCACACCGATATTTTTATTATAAACTCAATATTTTTTTTTACTGGAGTAATTCAATTATACGTTTGTCTCTCAATTGTTATCAATGAATTTTTGGTGATGGAGAACGAGATTATTTCTTACCTTATTACAGAGTAAGATACGCGTTTAAAGAATATAACTTGTAAGGGGATATTCATTTTTAAAAATATATTATAATCGTGTACCAACCCAATAAACAGATAACATTTTGAGTTACATACATGTTACATGTAGGATACATGCAAGCTATTAAATCCTAATCAAATATGTAATAGCTTACATTCATTTTCATTACGTAAATTCAATATTGTCTCCTCGTAACAAAAATGAATGTATCATGTTACATGTTTGAATAGGAATTAGTAGCTCGCATGTATCCTACATGTGATATGCATGTTACTTAAAAAGTAAAACTTTAGCTAAGAATAATTGGAAAAGAGAAAAAAGTTCTTGAAAAAAATAAACAATTTAGATTGATATTTGAATACTTGCAATGAAACAAGTAAAGTTATGCCTTATATCAAAGAATACCATGGTCTTTGATAAGAATCTAGAAATATATTAATTAATGCATTATGTACTATTTATACCCATTGGCACGCGAATTAATGTCATACTTTTAATATGTCTTAATACTATGATATAAATTTACTAATACGTTGTTCAAATCTCGTAATTTTTGTGCCCGTAACTGAAACCTAATTTTTCTCCGTGTATGAGAAGCTGAAAAAAGATATTGCACTGTTTTAAATGGAAACTGCATTTTTGTAATAATAATTTAAAAATTCCGATATGTATTACATCAAATAAAACATCGACTATTCTTGCTTTATACTAATCGAGCACTTACATATTTGGCCTTAATCAATCAATGTTATTTGAAAAATAAAACAAAACTCAGACTAGTCCTGTTTTTCAAAAACTTTTGGAGTAATTTTTAAATTGTTATATTTGTCTAAAGACAGAGGTGTTTTTAAATAAAAAATATACCAGGGGCAACTGCTAGAAGCAATTTTCACGGTACATCTTTACGTCTATATGCGAATACTTTGACAATAGTTACGTCGATTTATGAAAATTTTCGGAAACCATATTTGCAAAACTTTAAAAAGTTCTAAATAACTATGACGAATGGAACATCGCGAAGCAGGGGACATCTGCGCCCGACAATGTTAGACGTGGGACGACAACTTTTGTCCACTGGGACTTCAATGCAGATGTCTCCAGGACTTTTCGAGACTTCAATGGACATATTGTAAATATGGAAATATGAAATATTCTGGGTTATAGGTAACGCCTGAGAGTCTTATGCAATTTATAGTACTGACATATTTCACCAGATTATTAGAAAACGTGAAAAAGAAAATGTCGAACATTTTTGTTCCTAGACAAATTGCTCACCAAAATCAATTTTAATTGCTCTAATTAAATTGCGATTTTTCTAGTGTTTCATTTAAGTTTTACATTCGCGCTGTGAGACAATTTCTCTCTTAGGTGAAGAATTCGTGTGATGCATATTTACATTCTTAGTTGTAAGAATGCAAATTTATTGCAAATGTCAAGGAAGTCTTTCTCAAATTTTTGAACATTGTATAATATGTTTGTCAGAGGACAGATTATTACAATATTTTTATATTATCGGTAAAATCTTGATTCTGTTTTGATACGATGAGAATGCAAAGACTTGCTAGACGAAACAATCTTGATAAAGTAAACATCTGTGTACAAGGATCGACGCATGTTCACGCTGTGTCAACAATGAAAATTTGAATAAGGAGGTAGTTGAAGGCTTTCGAAGTACAACGAGAATTCTGTAGAGTAATGAATACGATGTATTTACAATTGCGTATTTAATGCAAGGTGTCTGACATATTTGAGACGAAGAATTGAAGATAAAAGATAAAAATACTGTTTTTTATTTCATATCGGATTACATTTTATACGATACTTTTCGAACACATAGATTGTTTTAGACAGAATTTCATTAAATCGTAGAATTATTTATCACGAAAGTTGATTGCACGAGAAATCGTGAAAATTATTTATTGGAAATGTGGCGACAACTTATTGGCTATAAGAGCGAAGTTTTTACAGAAAGATCGTCACCACGCGACGGTAACTTCAGTTCACGGCGGCCGTCGGCGCGTAGGCCTAAACATTTCGACCGAATGCAAGAAAAAAGGGAATAACTCGTTTATTTTTTTACAAAAATTGACAAAATCATCGTGAAACTCTTACAACAATTGTTTTTCGGTGTAGGCACATTTACAGAATTTTTTTCATTGCCATAGAATTCTAACTTTCATTAAAAAACAGAAACTCTTGCAATCTTAGAAACGAAGAAAATGTCTATTTTTTATAACAAAAAAATTACGTTAAATAATTCTAACGTGTTTATTGGTATTCGATTGTTCAATAAACCAGTTGGTAAACGGAAGCAATTAGAAATATTGGACAATCCGTTTAGAGCTTTAGTAATAATTCACGTTTGAAAATTATTAAAAAATATTAAAATCGTCTATGGACAAATTATATTTGTTATACATTCTGTGCAATCGAGTTTCTACACTTTTTATATTTTCTACAGCAGACTGTGACGTATAAATTGCTTAATACAGATGAAAACTTTACTGTATTTTTTTTTCCATATAATTTCATGTAAAATTTCTTATCTAAATATCAATGCAATAATTCGCGATTACTTGGAAGGGATATAATATCTTCTTTGGATTTTACATCAATAATACGAATTTTCATTTGAAAAGTCAACAAATGAAATAATATGTACCATAGAGCATAATCCATTGTAAATTCAATGAATATCAAATATCGTTACAGTGTTCACAATGCTCGAAAAAAAAAATATAATACTTTTATAAGTAACAGTAGCACAAATATAAAAAGTAGTTGGGTCGTAAAACTTTGAATACGCTTTTACAATAATGAGAATGGCCCAACACAATAGTATCACGAACACTTGACACCAATTGTAATTGAAGTTGCAATCCAAAAACATTCGAACATATTATAAAATCGTGTTTAGATGTTAAATCGACATTAATAATTATTTGCAACCGTGAATGAAAATTTCTAGAAATACTATACTCTCGTTTGACTTTGATCAGAATACTAAGAAAAAATGTCATCGCTAGATATAAAGTAGCCCCGATCCTTCTAACGGTGTCAGCTGATGAAAACCAATTTTTCAATTTTCTCTACACGAAGCCGCGCGACGTCGCACGCTACGTCGAATTTTCATCACCGCGACTTCTACCTTCGAAATTCAATATCACGATAGTTAGGTACTTTAAATTTCATTTGAACTTCACGGTTCGTGCTCCGTTGCATGTATATAGAAAGTTGCAACTATACGTCTCGTACTCTTCATCAACGTCCGTAGGCGGCGGCAGTGGCAGTATAAGGAGACAATTTAAATTTCGAAAAATTCTCACTAAAGTTTCTTCTACTTGTCTAATATTTCCATTGAACAATATCTCATGAGAATTTCTCTGTACACTCTTTCTGGACTTTCTTTACTCGCAAGTAAGAACCAATACCTCATATCGCGACAAAATTGACGAATAATCGTGTCTTTGAAAATTATACAGAACCTCGTGTAATATCGAGTATCAATTTTTTTCATCTACAAAAAATTTCGTTCAAAGTATAAAGCAGCAGTACAAAAGAACATCGATTTTAAAGAAACGCAAATGGTCATTGTAACATTCACGCGAAATCTAGATCCCGGTACATTTGTCCATCGTCAAGTATTTACAGACTTTTTGAAAAGTGCGCGACACAATTCTCTATTATGACGGGTTGCATAAATAATAAAAACGTCCCGAGCGTCCGACCGCGCGTCTGTTTGCAAGTCCGTCCGTGAGTGTCGCTGGTTTCTATTCTCTAATGTCCAAGCTAATTTGGCGAAGGATCCGAGTTTTGAAATTGGAGGAGCCCTCGTCGCGAGAAAGAACCACGAGGCTGGGACTTGTCAAGGCATCTTTTCACGTCGCCCGCTCGTCTTTCATCTGGCTGGCTTCTCACCGCTCGTGTTTGTGGGATATTTTGAAATTCGAACGGGACCTTTTTGATGACCGATTCGGACGGCAACATGTTTTTTCACGTGGTGCGAACAACCGGGTATGTCTTTTAAATGCGGGTGAATGAAGTCGTCATAGTACATCAAATAGGTACCCATCGTGTTCTTTGTGTAAAGGGACAAATGGGTGACAAACGATTTTTCATGTCGCGGTCGTTTGAACGTTTGTACTACTCCTCTCTGAGCGGAGATTCAACGTTCAGCGTTTTCCAGCTTGGCGTTCCCGCAGCCATTCGTATTATAACACTCACCGGCCCTCGAGCAGAGGCATAAAGCAGTTCTGTCACGCTTCCAGAATGGCGGGCATAACATTAGTCCCGTGCGTTCTCAAGGAACATTCACCGATGCAAATGAGCACGTGATACTGAAAATCAGACTTGTCGAGCAGAGTGAGAAAAAGAATCTGTAGGACAACGTGCGCCAGAAAGAAAGAAAGAAGGA
Source organism: Calameuta pallipes (assembly GCA_030142375.1). NCBI lineage: Eukaryota > Metazoa > Arthropoda > Insecta > Hymenoptera > Cephidae > Calameuta > Calameuta pallipes. Next base: position 38,629 of record JARQSW010000120.1, read on the forward strand.
CATTGGAAGAGCAATGAAGTAAATTAAATATATTTTTTTAAATAATCAAATGCAATTTTCACGCCCTGTCATTGCGTTTATCATTGTCTCGTACGATCGTCGTCATAGAAGCTTTAAGCACCGTGATGCTATGCATTTGGCATTTTAGCGACTATCGTAAAGGCACCATTCAATGACGTAGAGCAGTGAGATGCGCCTGGACAATCTCAAACACAAACACTCGTGTTTCCCTTAGTTTCGTATGAAAAGCCACTGCCGCTACGGAGACTCGTAAAATTCAGTTGGACTTTTAACAATGTGTTCGGAGTTACGCGGGAGAAATTACCCGGTACGTACCAACCGACATTCCAGCTGATACAATGGGTGTACTTGCGTTGTGAAACGTAGAAAATGGCTATTATCATGGCTGGCATTGTCAGGCTTCATTTTCTTTCAAAGTTTTACGTAAAGTGTCGCGCACCCACTCGCAGTTTTGTTAAGGCTTAAGGCTCTAAAGGAGGCATTACGCGATACCGTATGAATATCTCCAGTTTTCATGTGCATCCAGTTTCTTCTTCCTTTCTTGATGCGTTTACATGCAGCGACGCGCGAGGTACAGTGCGGTCGTAAAAAAAGCTATATTACGTTAACGTTAAATTACTGGAAGCAAATCTTCATTTAGGTACTTTCAGCTCGCGATAATTTTTTTACTCAAATCAGAAGATTTCGATAGCAACGATACTTATGGATCCTGAAATTCGTTCGCGGCTTAGATCCGTGGTTTTAAAAATTCCCGCCAAATTTTGTAAATTTCATTTCGACAACGATCTCTTTTTTTGACGTTTCACGACACCATGCCAGACGCTCATTGGCTCGACGACTGATGCCGCTTTGTATTTCTCTCCTAGGATTTAATTGTTGCATAGGGGAAGATTCGCGATCGGCTATTCCCAATCGGCCCAATCAATGCCTGCCGATTCTCCTCGAATTTTGCTCGATCCTTGTGTCTCCTCTCTCGTCTCTTCGACTCTTAGCTATCACAATAATACTCTCAGGACGGAAAAATGTGTGCTGGGCTATTCCACCGGTGGAGCTCGTTCGATTCTCAGTGTCTGGAAATAATTAGAGGCGAGGCTGGGTGTTGCCACGGCAACCGCCAATCAGAGGGCAAAGAAAAATTTTTCCTTTTATATCGCGCATTTTTCTGTGCTTGCCTGTGCATGGGTGCCCGCGGGGAGATAATGTATGCAGCGACACGTCGAAACACACGGATGGAAGTGCGAAATATTTCCCCCTTTATCCCCCCCCCCACCCTTGCCCATTGCCACCCCATTCCTCCCTCCCTTACGCCGACCCGTTGCATCCCTTAGCCGGTCCATGCTACCCTCTACTGTCGCATGCAACCATATCCCTCTCTCTTTCCTTCTCGTTCTGTCACTTTTTTTTCTCTCTCCTTCTTTCACCCCCGCTTGCATTCCCTGCTACGCCGCGACTCCCCTCGTTTCGCCTTCCACCACCTCGCCACCACCGCCCGCGCAGTCGGGGACTGCTGCATTCAAAGATTTACACCCCGTTCAGGACGAGACGGCGATCCCTGACCCATCTACCACACCTTTCTGCTACCCATCCAACAAACTTCCATCGACTATCCACGTGTCCCTCCTTCTTGCTCCTCTGCCACTTCTTATGTTTCCCTTCACTTTTCTTGCCTGCCTCTTTCCTTTTCATAGTTTTTCTTTTTCTTTTTTTTACGTCGTCCTCTCTTATTTTTATGCTTTTGAGACGAAATTTTTCGAGAACCATCAGCAAGATTCGTCATGACTTCTTTGTCTGTTGCTAGTTAACTTTTGAATTTTAAGGCGTAAGAAATTGAAAACGTAACAGACTTTATTTACACGAGGCTATACCGTAAGGTATGGGTAAACAAAAATTATTATATTTTGGGTCGTCAGTTTGAGTAACAACAAGTAAATATATTTTTAGTAAGTAATCCGCTAACATAAATACAGATTTTTCAACGATTTTCACCGCAATTAATTGCAAATTTTTGAATTGTTATTTTTTTATTTAGTCGTTAAAATTGGTTTACAAGTAGATACCGAGATAACCTTAAAAATGCCTTTCGATTTTTTAATGATATTTTGTTAAATGTCACGACGGATGTAATAGTAAAAATGTTGAATTTGAAATCTAAATGCGTTTTGAAAATACAAGGAAATCATTTTTTATGAATACGCTCTCTGCTGTCATGGCGGCAAGCCATCTCCTCAGAAGAGGAGTACAGTTCGTTATCTCGTTTGCTGGATGACAGAGACCTAGGAGCGTCAAAAATATCTCTTTGATGTTCCAGTATATTGTGTGTTGTAGCATAGCTCTTTTTCAATTAATGCAAAAAGGAGTGTCTTTAAGCCGCGGCCACACAGACCACTTTACTTCTCAATAAAGATGGCGTCCGCCATGAAATCCTCTGGAGTACCAGAAGCAGCATAGAACTGATTTTTAATGTCACTCGGTTCCGGTAGAAACGTAGATACTCGCTAGCAACGCTTAAGATGTATAATTTAACTTAAAAAAATTGTTAGTCGCCCTCCAAAATGTTCTGCTGGGTTACTGTCAATTTTCAAAATACGAACAGTTACAATAAATCTTAGACCGTACGAGTGGGGGAGTCAGACAAGATTTAAAAACTTGGAATAGAATGAGTTTCCTTGTTAAACAAATAAAGTATAAAGTGTGGGTGTCAGCGCACTACTCGAGACTTGAATGGTTTTTATTTTGGTTCGGTTTGACAGTACGCGTCTTTGTTTGGCCAAACTGAAAGCCCTACCTGTTCTAATTAACTTATTCAACGATACCTGGCAGGATATATAATGCCGTTTTAGGGAGGTATGAAAAATAAAATGTTTTATTTTTAATTTCTTCAGCCATCTTTCTTGCGCCCAACAGTTCACTTCTGATACATAAAAACTTAAATCCATATTAGTTTTTAATGGCACTTAGAAAATTTTCTCTATTTATTAAATTCTCATTACCACTTTTTCCACGTAAAAGCTCAAATATATTTCAACCGAAAGATCATTTCAGCCTTGCCATAAATATCGTTCCGTCGGAAACTGTTTCAACAACTTAAAACTCTTTCGCATAACCCGCGTTCACTACGGCTCGACTAGGTTTCTCGAAATGGTTACTCCAAAAATTTCTCAATAATAATATCAATACGTGTATATAATGGGAAAAGGTAATTATCAAAAAGACTATAAAAATAGGCAAATAAAAAGCGGCAATATAGAATTAAGATTTTTAGCTGCAAAGACATTGCCATTGTGAATCCTGCCTAAGAGGTAACGGGGGGTACTACTATAAAAATGTTAATCTCGACCTTTTGATTTTTCTATAATTCAATCAATATTAAATATCCTCCGCAACCGAAATCCTCGATCCAAAGTTCGTATTTCTTGGTCAAAATTTCTTCCGGTCCTGAGACGAGCGAGAAGAATGGCCGTAACATGACACGTATCCACAACAGCAGCACGTGGGAAGAAACCGCGACGTAAATACACTCATAGAAATCGAAAATGGGTATGAAAGGGGTGTGTTTCAAAACATGTCACATTCAATATCGGTACCGGGCATCGATCTGCTCGGTTCCGTCTTGTATTTTCTTGGCAGGTATTCTATTTCGGGGACCTCCGTTTCTCTTGAACGTCACTCCGAACTTCCTCCACGTCAAGGAAGTCTTTTCCGTTCTTCTCCGTTCTCCTGGAACCACGTAGAATTAGACAAAAACTTGAGATTCGCGTTGAGACGTTTTTTCATCGTATCACGTGCCATTAGAGAATTTTGACGTACTTAAAAAAAAAAACACGAACCAAGTTAGCTGGATATACCAAATGCCGTCATCAATTCACATGAACCACTCAACGAGTAACGAGTGTGAGCGTAGAAAAAGAAACTACCAACTATTTAATCCAATCGCTTGAGCAAATAAGGAATCGTGAAAAAAGAATAAAAAAAAGGCGATAGCTGAAGAGCGAAAGAGAGGAGTGAATTTCGAAAGAGCGACACTGCTACTTGTCGGGAGCCGGTAATGGCGAAAGGATCTATTGGATGCTAAGACTCGGCAATGGGGTAAGACAGAATTATAAATTCCCATTAAGGAGCGGGGTGAGTCGGTATTGTGAAGCAGAATCTCGAGTGAGCGCAGATAATTACGATGGATCAATTACGCATTGACCAATTAATTTTCGAGCCTAGGTGCTGCCATTGAATGGAGAAACGAGGTGCTTTGGGTGTTATAAGTAAGTACATAATATACAAATGCATACGTACGTATACGTTGGCATGCACGAGTAGGCACCCTGTCTCTCGCTTTTAAACAGTAAATACATTTTAGCGTGTGGCGGGTAATGTGTAATATTTTTAATTGGATCTCCGCATCTCACTCGCTCCCACGCTCACAGCCGTAACCCGCTCTCTCTTCCGCTCGGGAAAAAAAGCGCTCGAAGCTCTCTTCTTGGCCACCCCGCGGAACTTGCAATTATTTTCCCGTTCCTTGTGGATTGTTTCTCTGTGAATTTTTTAGTTCCATAATCTCTTTACGCTCCCCGTAGCCTCCAGGTGGCATTAGACTCTGCGGCAATAAAAAAAATTCACTGCGACGTTTAGACGACACTCGAGCCGACGCTGGTACGAGTTCATGATCACTGACTTGAATTATTTCTGTCTATTTTTTTTTATTACTTTTCAAGTATTCCTTTCAAATATAACGTTCTATGGATCTCGAAAAAAGTTGCGAAAGTAAACAGACGTGATATAATTTTCTAATTTTTTCGATCTGTCGCTGTAAGACATTTCTTGTTTTTAGTTTTTTTTTGTTAAGCTCGTTTTATTATTTGGAAGACTTTTGAAACCTGAAAAATTGTTTTTTCTTGTTTCCTTGTTATTTTCTTTATTTTTGACAGAGTGTTTCCGAAAGTCATGCTCTGCCTGGGTCGGGGTGGGAGTTCGTGAGATCCTACACACCCTTCTTTCACAGTTTGGTTTTTGAGTGTACCCCGTTGATCGACAATCGAACCCTCTATTATCTAAGTGTTACCATGTATTAAAGTTTCAGGCAAACGTAAACCTATTTTTATCAGGGTACGATCAAGCCACAAGCCAAACGAGGGATTGTAGATCAAAATCTCAATTGTCGTTAGCGTGAGAAATGGACATGTGTTAAATGCTGTTAGGCTGTTCGTGCTGATTAAAATCTTCACTAGGAACAAATTGCGTTATATTGGGAAGCGTGAAGCTGAGGATGTTCTCGTCGCGGGACTCAAGATGCCCAACGAGATACGTTTTTGGATTAATATCTTGGGAGCAAGATAGTTATTTTCTGCTAATAGGAAATATTCTAGATGAAACGTATGACAGGAACACCTTTGAATTTCTCAATAATTTTTTGGATTGACATACAGATAAAGAACAGCCCCTGGAAACAGAGTATTTAGTTAATTATTTTGGTATGACAGTAATAACTGCAAACGTTGTATTTTCTTGTACTATATGCATTCGTACGCATGATAGAAAATTTTGCAAAATATTTGTTGCAAGCAAATTTTATAAAAACAGATTAACACTCATCTTTAGGTGATCGTTATCAAAGTATTTGAACGGCACTGAATTCTATGTTTATCAGAAATTATTATTTACTTTAGTTATTCATGTAAAATTTTATAGAAGGAAAATATTTTTTTAATGTTTCAGTATCTTTAAATAAATATAAAAGACGGATGTCTCGTCGAACGAACTTACCGTCGCAATGGCGTTTTTCGTGTGCACTTTTAGGCCTTCGGCCTTTGTACAAATTTTAATAAGGATTTTCCGTATGTTCGTTAGTTCTTTTTTCATTCTAACGTATTTCTTCTCTGTTTTTATATAATTGACAGAGGCCTTTGAGTATAGCTGATAATTCTTACGTTCTATAGGTATACAAATCTCGCACAAAAGAGTGAATGAGTAAAGATAATTTATTGTCACGTTCTGACGACTTTGTTAAGTCTACGTCAGAAATACTTAAATTATTAAACAGCAGAGAAACTATTGTAAATAAAATTTCTTCTAAAAATGATATTATTGACTTTTAGACTTTTAGAATAAAATGTCTTACACTCCTTGATCGACAATAATCGTGAAACAATATTATTTGTCAGGAATCCATTTTGTAGAATTGTCGCAGAAAAATATTTTATTAACATTTTTTGGTACGATGTTTGCTTGACATTGGAATTCGCGAATATTTAGCTATAAAACTTGTTAAATATAGAATGCATATTTTGGAATCGTCTGCACTGGAAACGTACGCTCGTCCGGTTCAGTATATTTGAAGAACCTTTTTCTTTCCTACGCAACCCCCTGGTCGACATCCACCATTTTGAATCGTGCGAACGTTGGCCCACTTTTTTAGGGGTTGGGTTTCGTGAATTCGCCGTACTGCCGTTACCACCCCTCGACGAGCGACATTTATTTAACAAGGTAACCTTGTTAGGTCGTTATGTCAGATTAGGGCTTCCCCTGCTTCAAGGCAAGAGCCTAACGACCAATAGAATTGTCCTAAATAGTATAAACGATTTTAGCGGTACGTCCTTTCTATGGTCGTAACGGATTTTCTCGAATATTCTCGAATGAAAGAATCGTGAGATTATTGTATACCATATTTTTGTTTCCGTACAATTTGCAATTTTTAAGGATATTTAAAAAAAATGTACGTTTGATTTACCTCCTATATTTATGATTCGTTTAACGATACTGTTGATTACTTTTATATCAATTAATTTGAGGAAAAGATCTTTCAGATTTATGTGCTTTCAGCGGATATTACAGAATGGAGAACTTGGCAGAATGTAGAAATACTATGTTTTCTTAAATATTTTCAGTATAAATAAAACTATTTGTCGTTAGCTTCACATGTACAAAAATGACCTTTCCGCAGGTAATAGAATAACGATCTCTTGTAAAAGGGAAGTAGGAATTTTGATTGCATGGAAATTTGCGAGGTATTCGCCAAGGGAAATAACAAGGTGAGCGCCATTACCTCGCACTCGCTGATCGGCTCGTCGAAGTAATTTATTTTTCTCGAAATGTCAGATATTGTCCCATCTTACGGGGTTTTTTCTTTTCGAGAGAGAATCGCGATTTTCTACATTTTAAACGAGGAATACATTTTTTTCCAATATATTATTACAGGATTCATCGTACAAATCGTTGTTAAAATATTTTGAAGGGAGGATATCATTATGATTTAATTTTCATGTCCTAATCTCGCTATAACTTTGAAATCGTTAACCCGAACGTCACATAACGAAGCTAACATTTTACTCGAATGAAATTTAAATAATCCAATCGATAAACACCGATTATTATTATTAACGATGAAAAAGGCGATTCTGCCGAACATAACTATTATCTCGATCCTATCAAGGGAGGAAAGAGAATTTTTCAGATTCTTCCATCATCCATTACGCTTTACATGGCATGTTTGAATTATCCATTGTTGGACACACAGTAAATCCATAAGAAGTCATTATGTTACACTACAATAAACATATGATTATCTATAATCATTATAGTGTCTATAATTGTTTTTATAATATTTTATATAACTTTAAATTATCGGTATTTACGAAATATAAAATCACGCAAGATTCTCATTCAAGTCAATTACGTGTCTCCATCTGGTGTTAAATTCCTGCAACAACTGACTTTAACTGGCCATCACAGCGTCCTTCTTTATCGACAACTGTTTTAACCCACGTCTAGCGGCAAAAGGAAGACTGTCGGAAAGTTAGCGAGAGAAAATAAAAATTTATATGCTTATACGCCTAGAAAAGTTCTCCCTAAATGCTCGATATATTTTCGTAATTGCAACGCAATCGCAAAAGGCAAACCGAGAGCAATTAATTCATCAAGAAAATCATATGACAATCTGCTTGGTTATTTGGAATTTCAATAAAAATACAAATTTTCTGTTTTAATCAATATTTATGAATCGCTGCATAGCAGCAGCGGTACAATTGCGGAAACATATGGAGCATTTAAGGAGCAATTTTTTAGGCATTATAAAAATATATATTTTAATTTTCCCGCGCTAACTTCCCGACGGTGAATTCAAGATATTCTTACGCAGAATTCTCGCTAAACACGGAAACGTTCTTATCAACAAAATTATCAGACGTTCCTAGTTTTGCCATGAGAGTTAGAAATTATCGACCGAGCAAGGTCTCCCTTATCAAACAGTGGTTATCAACCCTCGAAGAGTTCCAAACACTTCAAAGCGATAAGGGGCGCTGTTAACGACCACTTCCTCTCTCCCTGTATTCCAGTTGAATTTAACATTGACCGTCGCACGGTTCGGCTCGCGCATCCGTGAAAATGTCAGAGTCCCGTGAATTTCCCGTGCATTTTCCGCGGTATTATCGCCACGAATTTCAAGTCGTAATGTAACCATAATCCAAAAATGAGTATTTCTCAAGACAGTGCAGCTACCATCGTGTGTCGAGAGGTTTTCGATGAAGCTTCCCATCCCTCAAACGAAGGTACACATATACATATATATAAGTCCCGATAATTTGTAACCTTATGTGTCCAATTCCAATATCGACATATTATCTAATCAGTTGGTCACAATCACTCTTACTATTCCTGACTAGAAGCAAGTGTGGTTTCCAGCTGAAATATAAAAAAAAAAAATAATACATACGTGACTGATTTTTAAAAATAAAATTTGATTTTTTCAATACACAGTATACTCTCTACCAACGGATTTGTCTTTTTACACCCGAATAACATGTATAATTCATGAACAAAACAAACCGTGATACGCTCTGCGATAATCAAGTCAAGTGCTTAACATACTAAGAATAGAATATCGTCGTTTCTATCATCGTTATTATCATCCTGCCAATACATTATTTATCTATACGGAATGTCCGATGCAGAATTAATGTGAGAACCAATAAACCGCTGTATCTATAATATGGATGCATTAAAGAATTTTTTTTTTAATTTACGCAATGCTCTTTCAGGGACAATATTTAATCCTTAATAAATTATCCAAGTACACGATCGACGAGTATTTTAAATTAACATAAAAGTAATAAATAAAAGCGTTTGGTATTAATCGCAGTATCGTAGTCTAGCAGCCGCGTTATCGTATCATAACCTATGATCATGACGATCAACTCGTAATTATTTTGTTTGAGCAGGAAATGTAAAATCGAAATATCGGAGAGTCAATCGTTCGTAAAGAGCAATACGCATGATGCGAACGTTTTTGTTGTTTATTTACACCGGAGCTGCCACGAGCACCGTGCGTCCGGCCTAGCATCGCAAGGAAAATCAATAGAGTCCGCAGTGCGGCTAAAATGTTGTCGTCAGCCTCGCGGTGTCTCGTTCGACTGTGGACGCATACGACTTCCTTTTTGTCTGAAAAATATATTATTACTACGTAAAAAAAAAAGAAATACTGTACCCAGCTATTCTATGCGAACCCGTGTAAAACAGGGGTTTGAACCATTTACGAACGCAGCTTATTCTTTGGTAATACGATAAGACGTGTCGTACTTGGTCGATGGTATCGGTTGAAACTTTAGCAGTCAGGGACCAGCTGGCGTAGGGGCTCACCCCCATATGCCGGCTCACCTGTCAAAGCAGCCTTGATGGAATTTTTAATCAACCCCTTTCAAAGTTCAACCTACGGTCTTTCGACCGATCTGCATTATTCACGACAGTTTGCGACGCGGTGGATAATGCGTCGACTATTCTCTTTTTTTCCCCATAGATTTTTTGTAGATTTAAATGCACTTTTTGTGGTGTCGATTATTTGTACAAAAACGGGAACATTTCCGTTTAACTTCCTGGCTGTGAAAGATGAAAATACTGTGTAGTTTGCCCTTTGAATTTTTAATTGTCTCATGGGGTCTTCCGTTAAAAAATTGTCATTGAAGGGAGTCGAGTTTTCTAATTGGATTTTGTTTCCTTGATATTACGAATTTATGGTAATCGTGCGTGTTGCAGAGGTCGTAGACTATGCTAAGCGCCTGGGAATTGACCCGGATGCCGAACCACACCTTCTGGATTTGGCCCGGGAGGGCCTCATGGCCGCTTTGCCAAAGGGATGGTCACCCTGTTTCCACGAGGCCACCGGAGCGTGGTATTATTATCAAGCTTCTACGGGAACTACCACCTGGGAACATCCCCTCGATGCTGTGTACAAGGCTTTGGTGGAACAGGCCAGGCTGGGTAATCGGCAGATTAGTGTTGGTACGTGTTTCAAGGTCACTAGTGAACAAGGCGACACTACTCATCCTATACACTTTGGATCTAGTTCATGAGATACTGAAGTTAACGTTTCGTCACAATTATAATCTGATTAAATTTAAGTGAACGATTCAATCAGAAAATGTTGATTATATAACGCAATCGTCGTGCAGGTACTAAATTAATCGATAATCGAGTGAATACCTAGTTTCATTCTTTTACCTTCGTTTTATTAATTTAATATACTAGTCTTGGTAATTGGACTGAAATAGATGAAACGGACTGAAACGAGAAAACTATTTTCAGGTTTTACAAGAACTTAATTTATAGGAACTTTACTTTCACTCCGATAACGTTATCTTTATTGAAACGGAAATAATGCGAATGGCAGCTACGTACAGACGCTGGATCGGGTCTTATAGTTGAGATGAAGTGTGAGAAGTGTAAACAAGATAAGAAAATGTTTAAAAGCACGGATTACGTATTGTAGGAAAGTAATGCGATTGAATAAAAGTGACGTTATCTATATCCCAATGTACTTTTGATATTCGACTTTAACAAGCTTCCGCACCACATTTCTTCCTGACCCAAGAGCTAACAAAAGTACAAAGAAAAATCGTTTACTCGCAGAAGAAGATTCTAAGACAACCGCCAAGGACTTGGAGTCTCACGAGGAAGCGAGCCTGCCAAAAGAGTCTGCGAAGACTTCCTTACCGACCACGAAGATTCCATCGAAGCTGGTACCACTGCGCAAATCCAAGGTCGAGGGACCAGCCGTGCGCAAGAAGTATCCAATCTTTGAGAAACATCGGTCGCGCAAAGAGAGCGAGCCGAGGTCGGAAAATTTGAGTAGCATCAGCAGCGACAGAGCTTCGAGAGATTACACGAATCTCAGGTTTCAAGATCCGAAGTTCTATGAGAGTCCAAAGGTCTTGGATGCCTCGAAAGAGGAATTTCCGAGGAAAGAACTTGATCTCAAGGAAGTACTCAAAAGATCCGAATCCCTGAGCCCACGATACGAGAAGGACTGGGAGCAGCTTTCCAGTAGATTCAGCTCCGAGGAAAACATCATTGACATCGACAAACTGAGTGTCGCTTCCTTGACGAAAATCGAGAAGCCACAGGAGAGATTCGACAAGGAAAAACATCCAAGGCAGCTTGGCCAGCAGAGGGAACTCACCCTTAGCGGTGGTGGCTCCATGTTCCTGAAGAGTAACAGGAGCAGGGACACGACTCCGAGTCAGGAGAGTGTCTTGCTCGAGGATTTTCAAGTATTTCGAAAATCTGAAGATACGGGAAACGTGACGTGCGACAAGCCAAAATCAATTCTACGTGAGAAACCATCCGAGGATGCTGCCTCGTTAGAGAATCTTCGGATCCTTGCAGGCGTGACCGAGTTGAGTAACGCCGTTGGGGATAGGCCAAAATCGATCTTGCGAGAGAAGCCATCGGAGGACGGTGAGTTGCGCGACTCTTGTCCCTTTTACACCCTTTTTCATAAATGCTCGACACACTTATACTAGTTGTTCATGTATGGATGGACGATGTAGACAAAAGGGATACTGTAGATAGAAGTTTTCGTTTTTATTGGGTTTTCATTTATTCTCAGACGACAGACACATTGACGAGGAGCGGAAGAGCGTTCGATTCGATTTGGAAAAGGAAGTCGACATTAAGTTCACGTACTCCGGATCGGATGAGGATTGGGAATCTGAGTCCGAAGAGCAGAATGTTCATATATCGGCCGTAGTTACTCACAAATTAAATAGCGAATTTCAATCGATACTCCAGGGACAAAATACACGTGACTTTGATTCCAAAACTAGTACCGACACTGAGGAAAATGGGAATAAGAAATTGGACAGTCCAAATAAGGATAGTTACATGGAGAGCAGCGTAAACTCAGTGCCGAAAGAAACTAAGGTCGTAGGCAGAAGATTCGTTGTTCAAAATGTTTCTGAAAACGAGCACTTCCAGCAGGTCACGAAAAGTGTAGTTAATGATGTCGAGAATGATTTTGTCTTTGGGAAATTCGAGAATGTAAGAAATATTGATCTTGTGTCAAAAAGTGAAACAGACAGTACGGCCAGGAGTAGTGATGGCATGAGATCGTTACAATTGGACGATATTCGTAAGAGCAAAGAGATCATGTTGGAGAACATGAAAATGTCTGATCGTAGAATGGAGAGTGAAATGCAGCGAGAGAAAGAAGAAATATATCACTTGATGAAGATCAGGCATGACCTCGAGGTAGCCAAGCATGAACGAAAATCAAAGCTAAAGATGGAAGACTCAAAAAGCATAGAAGACTTGAAAGCAGTGGCGATTACAGAACATGACAAGGAAATGGAATCTTTGAAGAAAGAATTTACGGTTCAATTGGAACGAGTTAAAGGGGAATTAGAAGAAAAGTTCCTGGAGCAGAAGCAGCTCTTGGAAGAGAACATCAAAGTTAAATTGGAGGATCTCAAAGAGGAAATGATTGAAAGAGAGAAGGAGGAAGTTGAGAAATTGATAAGCGAGATGGACCGGGTTAGATTAGATAATTTGAGCAAGGTCAAAGCGGAATTAGAGGTTTGTTATGAAAAGGAAAAGCAGGAGATCCTGTCGAACTTGAAGACTGAATTGGACCAAAAGCGTCAAGAATTGTTAGAGCTAAGGAAAGTAGAGATTGAAAAGTTGGAGACCGAGTACGAGAGATCATTAGGCGAAGAGAAACTTGCAAAACTCACTCAATTCGAATTGAATAAGCAGCATACAGAAAAAATCGAGGCATTGAAGAAGGAATTGGAAAAGGAATACGACGGACTGAGGGCAAACTTAAGAATGCAACAGAGAGAAAAGATCGCCAAGATCACAGAAGATCACGAGAAGTGTCTAGCAGAAATGCTTAAGGATTTCAGAATGAGCGTAAGTATATTCAGTGTTTAGAACTAGTTTAAGGAATAATTGAATTTTGGCAAAAGGAAAAAGAGATCCATTCGGCCATTATACTTTCAGGAGAATCTCGCCAGGAAAGGTTATAAGCAACGATTGAAAGATATAAGAGCTGATTTTTCGCACGAAATCGAGAAAGAAGCCAAGAAACAGAACGAACGGATCTCGCGTCAAGAGAGTGTTGATTTTGAAAAGATTCGCTGTGAAAAACGATTGCTAGAAGATAAATATAAGACGCTCAAAGAGAAGTACCTGAAATTGAAGAACGACGTGAGACTCGCAGTGGAACGAAGAAATAAGAAGAAGGAGGGTAACACGACAGCATCAGAAACAGAAAAATCCACATCAGCAAGGACGAGAACCGATCGAACAGAATCATCTGATCAAAAGTGAGTTTCCATTTGCCTATTAGATACTTTCTTCTTTGGGATCAAGGGGCTGATGAATGCACAGCTTGCTCTTCGTCGTTGTATCGACTGTAGATATTTTAAAATAAAATCTTTGCACCGCCATTTTCAATAAACCATAGTACTTTCACGGTCGATCAAATTCATCCATTATTGCTGCACATATGTATATAAGAATTATTTCCTGTACTTTTGGATGATTAATCACCAACCGTAAAGGTACTCTAAATCATTCCCATACGATTCGCCCTAATGTCTGGCTATAGGCCTTAACTCGTTCCTTCAGAGACCCGATCAAAAAAACACACTCGATCTCAAACTCGAAGCCCGCGGAAGGTCTGAACCAGAATATGAGTGGCGCGGAAGATTCGGACGGTCCCAAATCCCTCGATTTCCAAAAGCCCATTGCTTACACGAAGAACGCGCAGAAGTTCGAATCGGACGATACAACGGCCAGCGAAACTAATTCGAATCTCTTGAAGAAGAAGAAGACTTTTACGAAAAAGGCTGCCAGTCCTTCGAAACTTAACAACAACCTTGAGAATCCTGTGGAGAATATTAGGAAACAACTGGAGAAACTGGAGGATCTTGGAGATCAGTTACCGAGTAACGACACGGCCTATACACTTAGATATCCCTTCCAAGATAAAGGTAACTCTTTTTTTTTAACTATCAAGAAACTATATCAATGCACATTGAAATTTTCCTTACGACGGTCTACGACTTTAAGCAATCCTAAATAATTCTCTATTGTGCTTCTTCTCTTAGAGGATTCGTCTCGCGCCTCGAATAATAATTTCAAAAATTTTCTAAATTTTGGAGACACGCTTGACGAACGTCACTGTCATCGTTTTGAAATGTCTTTTTACTTTTTTTAGGACTCTATACTATTTACTTTGGTTAACGACTTTCTTCTTCCACCTTTCGTAAGTCTATCGCCTCTTTTCCGTTGCTTCTAACCTAACCTAAGCCATTTCTTGGTTGATCTTCTTTTCGCCACGCATCCACTCGCGCTTCTCTTCATTTCCCGCTCGAAGCGACGCGAGCAAAAGCTTTTTCTCCGGCTCTAAAGCACGCAAGTGCATCCATATCAGGTTGGAACGAAGGAAGCTCAAGCGATCCCTGCTTTCAGCGCCTGCGAACGCGTCAGCGGAACTGAAATTCTTCAGACACCGAATCCACGTGGAAAGGGATTCCGTGAGAAGAGCTCGAGAGGCATTGAGACAACAGAGAAGTGCTTTCCAGGGCCAGCAGCGAGCCTGGAAACAACGAAGCGCAAAATCTACTCTCGAGCAAATAGTGCAGGTACACGTTCTAATTAAGATCCATTTTCCTCGTTCTTTAGAATGAAAGAGCTTCCGAAAGCAATTCCCTTCGTAAAAATCTCTGCAATTACCATTAGTTTGCGAGCTCGAAGAGATGATTTTCTGAAATCAAAAAAAAAAAGCTTGGCAATTAACCCGACACAAGCCGGTCGCTCTTGAATGAAAAATTGCCTTTTTTATTTACTCTCAGGAGGAACGCGAACTATCCGACATGGAAGTGAGCTTGCACCGCACGAGAAGTCTTCTCGGTGAGAAAGTCATTCACCTGAGACATCTGGAGCAATCCTTGGAAAGAGTAGCTAATGCTAAAAAAAATGAGAATGATTCTATGCCGACGAAGAATGATGAGTTGACCTTGAGCGATATGTCGAGCGCCAGCAGTGGATTCAGTTCGACGGATGTGGCGACCGATACCTTTATAGGTAATTAATTTCTTACTGTTAAAAACATTAAATTCATATTCATTTAAATGCAGAAACGAATTTGTATTTCTTATGATAATATCAGGGGGTGTCTTATAAAATTTATAATAGTCGCATTTTCATTCGATCAGATAAACCGGACCATTATCAAGAGTCAACTGAAATAATTGCGAGCCTGGAAAATCTGAATTCGGAAATACGTGAGATTTGGGGAGTTTTGAATAAACGTCAGGATAATAAAATACCTCCACCACCTACATTCATGTATTCAGATCTTGGATGGCTACCTTACCAAGCACTATCTTCGCAATCAAACAACGTGCAAGGTCAATTTCTTTTTAACAAAAGCTTCTTGTACCATTCGATCAGAGAAGATTCACCCGTTCGCGTTCAGGAAGAATCCAATGCTTAACAAACGCTACATAACGATATTATACTTGCAGTACTAAATGCAGCGTTTTTTTTTTTGCAAAGACAAATTATTCTTCAACTGACGTACAAGTTTCTCATACGTTATCAATACCCATACGGAATATCCTGAAAACAAAATTTCTCTCCTGAAATATTTTACACATGATATCCCTTTAGCAGAACTAAAACAGCATTATACATATAATAGTATACATATGTAGTCGTGCCATTGAAAGTATTTTTGACTTATTCACTTTATAAACCACCGTTAACACTATGGTTTATGCATTGCATCAGTTAAGTATCCAAGTATTTATATCTTTTAACAGCATTCGGGACTCCAAATATCCACTCAAACATTTTGTCTCAGCTGACTGGCACTCATCCGCCAATAACGACCACCCAGAACATCATAGCTCAATACGGACCAAACAACGGTTACACAACCAGCGTGGGCACGGTCGAAAGAACAGTTTCGAACTTGATGGAAAGAACACGCAATCTCAGGGATTGGCTTAGGCAGGCCCGCGTCGAGAGTACGGATCTAGTCAGTCCGGGTCAAGCTACTCTGTAAGAAAAGAAATTCTCCAGACGAATTCGACGATTTGGCAAATTCCTTTTGGAGCATTGCGACGAGGACTATTCGGTTTCTTATGGTACCCAGACCTCTTAAATGTCGAGGCCAGGGACACGCGCAAGAGTACTCGAGTCCTCGATTCTCATTTTCGGTTCGATCTTATCCCAAGTTCAGGCTGCTCTTACAATTATAATCATGAGCGAAGTAGGTTCAATTATCAGTCGGGGCTGATGAAATTGTATTCGGGTCGTCAAAAGTTATTGTGGTCGGACTGAAATACTATTAATTCCAGATTACACAGTCTAACTGGTAGTTCGTTAAAATTATGTAATTAGAATTGGAAAATTGTGTAGATTTGTACAATTATGCGTCATTTTTAGATTTTTTTATTTTTCAACGTAGAACCAAGTTCACTTCCTGATTATAATTTGTATGCTTGGGTGAGGATTATTTATGAGATTTCTAATACGGCCAATGTCAACCGACTCCAATGAACCTCTAGTCTACTCTGTGATTTGACATGTATACGCGGGAAAATATGAAATGCGTATTTTTCTATACGGTGTCCAAAAGTTTCAAGTAGAAAAAAAGATCTATTGATCAATGTGATCCAATGCATTCATAATGTTAATTGAACTTGTACAGTCGTATCGATGTACAGAGTGCAACACATCGGTATGCTCGTATCGCTAGTATCAATTTTGAAATGTAAACAAATTTCGTTTGTAAATAACCCAAGGCGATTGTATAATACGAAAATCGATTGATTTGTAAAATCTGTTACACCTATATATATTTTCGATTCATTTTTTTATGGATACCGTGTGATATATGTTTATTATATTATAATATATTTCAGATCATTTATAAATATATCAATGATATAGTCAATGTTTCGTTGCGCGCGAGAATGTGATATGCATTGATATTGAATTAGGAGTGGTCTGTAAGATGAAGTTTTGAAAATCTGTAAAATATTTTACAATCCTCGGAACTGTCGATACGGAAACTCGAGATGCGTTTTGATTACGGATAAAAAAAAAGTGCCTTTGTTTTGAATCACTGCTTTGCGTTTCTATTCGAACTACGATACAGACTGTCGCTGTCCGTATTTTCAATGTGAAGAGGAAAACAAAGTTGGGGGAATCATGTGTCTATTTATTAAACAGCAACTATTTACGATCATCATTATTGATGACGTTGAGATTTATCGATCAATTTTAACGCTACTCGAGTTTCGAACTTGGTCGCGGTTCCAAAGTATCGTTGAAACCCAAAAACCTTAACCCCAACATAACCTAACAAGTTCGCGAATGCCAAACTTAGAGTAATCGATAACATGTAAAGTATGATATGCATTATACATATATATATAACTTATGTAAATCATCACAGGGAATCGATCATGGTATGCCAAATTTTATTGGGCCAATGTATACAGTCTATAATTGATTGAATTACTATTGGACAAAACAGTTTAAAAACGTTGGATCTTCTGTCCTGAAATATCTGGCTTACGTTAGAGACAGTGAACAAGTATGATCTCATTAGATATGTAATATAGAGTAATTGATGATAGATAGTATATCTTGAAATCTGACAGATAAGACAAATGAGATATTGTACTAATCATAGTATTCATTTTATTAGGGAATACTATGATTCAACAGTTACGTAATTACAAGAAATATCATTTATTGGCCTTTACAGAAGATCAGAAAGTTCATTGTAGTTTTTCCTTATTTAACCAAATTCTAATAAAATGTCAGAGTCGTCCTTAAAAATTTGAAATATAGTGTTACGGTAGTACCGTCCTTACTATAGTGAATCCGTACCTTCCTTGTAGAAGACTATATAGTCTCTAACAGTAAATAAGCTAATGATTATACTGATTATCCTCGAATAAAAATTTATTTCCATCGGTCTATCAAACTTCTTCGTATGACTTTTCGACATATTAATATGTAGATACGTACACAAGATATATTACTATATACCATGAAACCTCAAGTTCCACTGATATAGTAGTAGTAATGAAACATAGAAACTGGGTATGTGAGAATTATTTTTAATTTTTCATTGTAATAAATTATACTGGACAACCACCTGACAAAGCAATTTGTTATTCCTATGGGTACGAATTTTTATAATCCTGAAATTTTAACCAGCCATTTTTAGGTTTTTCATGCAGTCTCCATCGCCAATAAGAGGATTTACGTCTGTGCGTTTAAAAATCCAAATTCGATCAACTTAAAATTTGCACTATAATAAGATTTGCAGATTCCCATCGATTTCAATTTCAGAATGGTGCGTATATGTATAGCATTATTCAGTAGAAGCACACCACTTGAACATAGCACGCCCATTTGAATCTTATGGAAAAACCATGTTCAGGTGGTATGTTTGGGCTGAATAACCTGGTATGTAAAGATACGAAAAATTAATGTTAAAATCAGTATGAAAAATTCTAAACGAGCCACACGTAGGATCGAATTGAAATTGACATGAGAATTTATATTTACAATAAGCTCAATAAACCAAAGCTGCTTTTAATTTATAGAACTAATATTGTGTTGGATTTATGATCTGTACATATTCAATCGTTAAAAATATCCTACAGTTTATTAATCTTTTATTTTCAAGATAAATTCCAAATTATATTCTTATTTCATTCAGCACCTACAATGATAATATTATTCAAGAACAAGTTTATCACAATATTAGTAGGAGTTCAATTCTGTTGAACTCTTTTATAATTCCAATTAGTTAACGATCACATTCCTGTACAATCACATTATCTTAACGTCTTTGGCTGAGAGTAAACGCCGATCCCGGGTAAATTCCAAAAGACATTTGAATATTGGTAAAGTAGACTCGATCGGTCTTTCATTTCCTACTTTATCGTTAGTATAAAACTGTCATTCGAACGTTACACCAAGTTCTGTAGATATTTAATGTTTCCGCTCTTGGAATTGTTGCGTAGTCAAAAACGCCCAAGAATGTTATATATCAGTTTTCAAAATTCTTGAAATTCGTTGATGTTTATAAAGGAAAGCAAGTTAAGGATGTAAATGAAATAGCAACATTTGCAAATATCCACAGCATTTCCAGTTTAAACATTTCCCACACGCGAAATAAATTTTGTTGCAACGACGACGATACGATGCAGCTGCATGGTTGATGCAGTCGTAACTCACCTCAAGATACAGATTTTATTCTCCTTAGACGATACTAAGATTCCGGATATAAATTACAATCCCTATGTATATCCTCGCAGCTATCAGAGTTTTCTTCAAATTCTTCTCTCGAAGGAAGCCAAGATGTAATACTTTGAACTTTTCCTTTATACGGATTTTCAGTGCTGTTTTTCAAAGAATTTTGAACTGCCCAAATAATTGGTGACGTTTTACAAAGCAGAAGTCTGATGCAGGACGAGTCCAAGCCGTCAATGCGGTACATAAGTTGATCAGGTAAATTCGTGTTTTGTGCCTGGTCAATTAATTTCTGAATCTAAAAAAAATACATTTTTCAGTATTGCTATGTCAAATTAATAGGCGTATATTTTTAAACAAAATCAACTTCCATATTCCGCATAGTATACGATCTGCTGAGACGATACATATGTAAAGCAAAATAAAATAATCGTCCGTAACTCCTATCGAACGAATTCCACAAATTGTGAATAAATATTTTCGAATGGAAATACTAAACATTTATTTTCAATCATAACGGTACGTTATAGAAGTTCAATATATTAAAATGTCTATTATGAGTAATCATTTAGGGTTAGGAACTTCGTCTCTCTAAAAAAAAAAATACAGGGGTAAGCTGGATGGAGTTTTGTAATAAAGGGCGCTATTTGATATTTCTTTTCATGTCCTATAAAGAATCTGATAATTTTACTGCTTCCATGTGAGTGAATTTGTTTACAGAATTTAAGTACCATATAAGTGAATGTATATCAAACGTTGCTCTTTTTTTTAAAAAACTCCATCTAGTTTTCCCTCTACTTTTTAATAAGGTAAAATTTCAATAAGTATCTTATCTCTTTAACAAAGGCTGTCATAATTACCCGTTCGTTTTTATTATCCAGTATGAACTTAAGTGGATCCAGTGGTTCCTCATCGTCATTTATCATTCGTCCCTGTTCGAGTTTTGGTTTGATTTCAAATAAAGAGCTTATCTGAAATAATATCAATCAACTGTATAGCAACAAGATTAAAACTTGATTAATTCGGAGCCATTCAAATCTGCCGTTTGATTCATCGTGTTTAGGATTCTCGAAAACCGTGATGGATTCTAATGGTGAAATCGTAAATCACTTGGGTACCATTTGAGCGAGGAATATAGCACTGTTGATAGCGATCGCGCCGATCTTTTGAGAATCCAAACCAAGCAGACGAAAAAATGCGGAAAGCAAACTACTCGTCCCGACGTTATCTCGTATTTCGTCATCTCCGTCATCTCCATGTTTTTCACCCTTTTTCTCGCCAAGACTCGCCGATACAAGATCGGCAATTTGCCGTGCGGTTTCTAAGTAGTCACTTGCATATTGCAAACCGGCCTTTATTTTGTGTAGCACACCTGAAAATAAATATAAATCACGTCTTACCAAAGTTCTCTATCTGGACCAATTCAATTTCATCACTCACCATCGTTTTGAGCCATCACGGATAATTTTGAAAATTCTATAAGAAATATGGCTGAGAGTCCATAGATAATTATGGCGTTCGCCATCCTTACAGAGTAACAGTAAGTGAAATACTGAGCGTGCTGAGGGTCCATGTAACGGGTGTCAAGATAGCAATTATGTCATCGTTTTTAGTGCGTTACTCAAGGTGTTTTTATTGTACATAAATACAGAAATTACCTATAATTTGAAGCGCTCTCTGCGCTTTACTAACCAAGCACAGAGAAGATGTTGTTTTAACAGTTAAATTTTGTCCTGGATAGTTATCGTTGACGCCTCTAAGAATTCTGTTAGAAACAGTAAACTTACGAAGCGTAAGACAATCTGTCGAATTTTCATATATACATTAATATCAGATATTTTTTACTGTTATTTATTGCATAAATAGCATTTGTTCTTAGTAGAAAAATACATAAAATTACGTATATGTAATTAACGTAAGATAATGGTTGATAAGTGACAAAAGATCGTTAGGTGAACGAGAAAAAAATTGGAAGTGTCAACGACACGTGAAATTTGAAAAATGTTTAATTTCAAAATAACTCGTGTAAACTTTGTTCTCATCCTTTTTTGTGGTTATTTTAATTTGCTCGTGGCAGAAAATCATGTGAAATTATTTTCAAATGAAATACGAAGCCTGAGTGAACTTCCATTGGATAAACTACTTCAAATAAAGTCATCGTTTATCGATACTGATGGTAAGTAAACACGAAATTATAAATTTGATGTTATAATGTATTTCAATAAATCATAATTAACGATTTAAATCAGTACCAATCAAAGTGGAGAGAAAAAAGGATCGCATATCAGTATCCACATTACCTGCGGCGCTTCCGTTGAAAAGAAGTGAGAAAAAACCCAACAGAAGATACGGAGACCATTATTACGAAGAGAAGGGGAAAGATTCGAAAATTTCGAAAATTTTTCAACTCGCTATTACGACGCTTTCTTTTTTAGCTTTTGGTGGATATTTACTTGCTTTGATAATAGCGGGCATTAGACGCAATGCAGCAGCTGCCAACAACTCGAATGTTATATTTTTGTCGGTAAGATAGAAATAAAGTATACAAAGAAGTTATAATTTCGAATTAAATGAATATGAATGAACGTCGTTGAGTTTTTTATAAAAATTTACAGAATCTTCAAAATTTTCAAAAGTATAAACGACCCAAAAGAAATCTTATCTTTCTGGATCCAATGGCGAATGATTTCGACACGGAGAGATTATACAAGGGGATGATAATGCTTTCTCGTGGTTATGCCCTGTACAATTAGCATATAAATTTGGATATAATTTTTTGAATGTCATTTAGTATGTTACTGACAATAAAGATATGAAATAAAGTTCTAAACCCGTGCAATAATGTACGTAAACGCAGTTCCTTAAATTCATTGCTCATGTTAATGCATGAGATTATATATCCGTATGTACCTATGCATGCATATACGTACATGTGGACATACAAATATACATAGATATATAAAACACGATGATCTTTTCTTAATGCATCCGTTCAAAGTAGCAATGTTTTTTATCACCAGAATTTTCGATATGCACCTGGTTAAAAGTGGGGGCTACCTGCTGCGCACAGCAGGTGGTCTAACGCGTTTAGGAATTCATTAATAACTAAATACAAATTCAAGCATATCATCGAAATATTGAGATTGTCGAAGTTGGGAAATGTTCCAAGTGTGAAAAAATATGTGTCTGGGGTAATTAAAATTATTACCGCCGTAAATTGTCCATCAACAAGGTGTACAGAGTCTGGTTGAGTCGTAGGGATATGATGCCGAACTTTTTCTGAAAATTTTCATAAATTCTCTTTCATTGGAATATAATTTAAAAAACCCAAAAGAATCAAATTCAAAAAATTTTATTCCACCTTAAATCTTCTTTTCTCAAGGGTAATAAGTGTACGCGATAGAAACTCTGGCTATTAGAATCTTCTAAGTTATCCTTGATAAATATTGTACTTTGCATATTCGTGGATCGTAGAATCGACAGTTTCTAATGATCGACAGAGAAAAAGATCCGCAACAGCTGAAACTTGAGAATCATCGTTTTTCGCGGTGGACTACCGAAAATCCTAAAACCTAATAAAATCGAATAGAGGCCCAGGGTGTGTACATATCCTCTAGAATATTCTTGGCGTGTGGGTAGAGGCCGCTTCAAACATGGCTCTTCAAATAAACAGCTAAGTGACTGTATATACCGAAAGCTGTATACAAAGATAACCATATGGCTTCCAGAGATATAATCGGCCATATTTTTCCGTACTATAAAATGCGCCGGGTATTCGTGAAGCTTTAAGGAACTGCGGGGTCTCAAAGACCCCAGAACAAGATCCTCGTAATTTTTCCCCTTACTTTTATTCTTTTACGATATTATTCCCAAAAGACCATACTCAGTAAGGAAAAAGAATTATTGATAACTGAAATAAGATATTCTACCTGTATTTCAGTCAGATTCGTTTGAATGATTTATTGAAACGTATAAATATGTATATAAGCAATTTTTTTTTATCTTTTCAGGATATTTAAAATCTACTGACCGAAAAATATTAGTATTGGCTACACATTCGTTAATCTTACATAAATCGGTAGGAATAAGTTTGATCTTACCAGAGTTGGTTGGTATCGTCGATAACACAGTCATCGACTTCTCAATCTGGGATAAACATTGAAAATAAATAAGTCTTAAAAAACCAACCTACCTAAGAACGCGGTTTCGCCGAAACAATGTGTTGCCTATATATTTATTTTCGCAGCATCCGAGAGATTACCACCGCTGGACCAATCCCTTTAGAGCCCCGCCCATCCTATCTCCGTAAACCAATGGGATCATCCGCAAGGTTGATGCTATGATGATTTTTTTTCAAACAAGAAATCTCAGCGCAGCTTGGCAAGAGATAGTCATTCACTTTCATGCATTTGTTAGCGTTCTTTCAATTTCAATTTTCTTTAATTCCATGTCGTCTTTATTTTTCAATATCGTTCTGCAAGTCAATCAATACTCAATTATTCAATATGCTGAATGTGTTACGAGCTACGTTATCAGTGATGACAATGATAGTGACTGATCGCGTATGATATTTTTCCAAATTATTTTTTGTGAAATCAAAAATTTGTTCATACAAAATCAGATGTCCATCGACGTTACTAAAAAAAATAAATTCAGTGTGTAAATAAAAAATGAAAGTGACAAGGTGTTATGAAGTGTGAAATTTGTAAACAAAATTTCGAAAAATTTCAAAATTAACAAAAATCGGTTTCGTTATCAAAACATTACGTGTACGATACCGAGGATCAAAGTCATTAATAATGGAGGAGGTAGATACACGAGTGCCGATTTCTGGAAGCGGTTCGAAGCAACTAAAATTCGGAGTAGACCGGATACTGTCGAATGAGATCTCTTCGAAGAAAACAGGTGAGTGGCGTCATTCTAACGGGCTTCAAACGCTTCTTCTCCCGGACAAACAGCCTTTCAAACTAGTCATTAAACCATACCGAAAATAATGTGCACGCTTTGTGTTAAGCATCCGCGGATCTTAAGATAATCTTAATATTTATAAACCATTGAATCTACAGTGACATTTCCCTTGCAGATATCCTCAGGCCACGTCCACTACAATACGGCGCCCTTGCAGCTTGTCCCTGTCCCGGAAGTTGCATGAGGTGCGAGACTCTGCGCGTCTGTTCGTCACTTCCGTTGTCACAGTCATCAATGACAATTTCATCGAGTAATTACAGTGTACTCGATACCTACAATAATCTGTACAGGCCATCTCCAGTACGTCCAATACCAGGGGGTAAGATCATCCTTAGCCGATCCATCAGGATCTGACGTTATCACGAATCTGGAAGTTGTTCCCCGTCAGCTTGTAATTCCATAAACCGCGGCTTCTCTTGATGGGCTAATCAAGTCGGTCGTAAAGAACGTAATTTACTGGGATTTCCAGAAGGGGTTACGTGCTGATGGGGTGGATGGAAGAATCATTAACAAATGCTTCCATACGGACTACTGTCTTGTCTCTTGAACCCTACGGCAACTAGGCCAAAATATTTACGTACCAGTGTATTCTCGTGTTTCCTGTCTCTCCATGTTTAAACGACATCTTAAGTGCCACCGTACGTTTACGCGCGATATAAACAGCGGTCGCTAAGCGTTTCCCAGTTAGTAAAGACGGGGGTCTTAAATTTTGCCATGGACTTGCAGTCTAGCAGAGTCCTTTTTTATCGACAGGGTAACCGTGACAATAAGTTTTCGCACAAGAATTTCTATGCCCGCAAAAACACGAAGAATCGCTTAAACACTCGTTTGATTATTCTATCGAAGCAGTTTAACTACTGATAACAACTAATTACCATGGTTCCTTTCCACTGTATAGTAAATTCAGAAGAGTTCCATAAGTAAATGAGCATGTCGATTAGGAAAGTTTCTCGGGCAGGAAATTGTAATAACTTCTGGTTAACGAGTAGTGTGTTATTTTATCGAGCTACAATTTTTTCTCGACCCTCTGCCACAAATCACAGCGCGATCCCAATAGTATCGCGTGTTCATCGCCTTCCAATAGCCTAACGAAAAATAACAAATTGCCCATCTAATTTCCAATAGACATTAAAAGCCTGTAAGATTATAAATATCTGTTAGCAGGGCAATTTGTATGCCGGATCGTTTGGAGCCGAGGGAACCGCACTGTTTAAATTCGTACACATGTTGTATACTTTAGTGCGGCTGTAAATCACCCAGAAGTGCTCCATCCTGGGGTCGCGTCGGACGGGGAATATCTGTTTAAACAGACACCGTTTAGTTGGAAGTACTCTCTCTTCTCCTCGTATCGTTTTCTTACCCAACATCGATTCCTCCCTTGTAGAGTCTACTAGGTGATCCGATCACCAGTAGCCAAGAGGTTACTTAACGTTACTGCACTTTACCTATGATCCAATTTTTGGACATCCGACTAATTGTAAGCCTTGGGATACGTAATTGATAGTAATCTGAGACAAGATAAAAGATCAGTGATAGTACGCTTCAACGAGTGACCGTGTGTTATTAGTTGCGGTATCTTCATCACCAGGGGTGAGCAACCCTACGGAAAATGGAGCTAGAAGGAAACGCTCTTGGTCCAGGGCTGTTTTTAGTTCTCTTCAAAGAAAAGGACTGGAGAGACGATTCTCCTTGCAGAAATACATTACGAAGCCTGATAGAAGACAGTTGGCAGCCACTTTGGGTCTTACCGATGCACAAGTGAGTAAAGTTGATCGAAACTTATTTTTCTTTATTTTTTGTAGTTTTCTTGTATTTATGTCCCAAGTTAACGCGGACTAGACGACTTGGGACCATATGAGAATTTATGAATTTTTTTCTTCCAGGTCAAAGTGTGGTTTCAAAATCGTAGAATGAAATGGCGTCATACGAAAGAGGGCGAAAATGTCACACCTACCGGTCCAGATTCGACGCAGCAGGAATCGCCACAAAAATTGTGTAAAGAGTCCATTAAAGACTTTATAGAAAAAAGAACTCAGATCGATGAAGAAGAAGACATGGAAATCGAGGTTGATGTTTAAGATTTGTAAAACAAAGACACGTTATGGATATGACACTTTATAGTATAAGGGACTTGGACGATGTGCAATGGACAATACAAAGTGCAGAAAAATTGCTGATATCTTAACGAAGTGCCATTATGAAATTTACATGATTAAACGTAATTGGTAAACTGCGTTGAAGTGGTAGTATATTTTTAATAATCATATGTAGTTATTTATTTTAATTAACGGAATGACAATTTACATTGTTATTATTGTAGTTACGGTACCGATGTAATATATTGTACATAGAGCAATTAATAGTAAAAAAAAAATGAATTTCTCATTAGCAGTTTTAATATGAATACGAATTTTTCCCAATTAATCTACTGCACATACTCTAACTAACCATATACCTTCCTACGTATAGTTTAATTAATCATAATTCATATTACGACGTCGTCACAGGACTGCTGTTAAGCTCGCAGCTCGAAATAAGGTGTAAAGATCATAGGGACTCTTAACTCTTAAAATTAAGGGTCAAGTGTTATAATAGTGTTACACGGTTATACGTGTAATTTAAGACCCACTAAACGTCTACATAGTTCAATTCTAATGCACGGCTAAAGAACTTTGGACATTTAGGAAGTATCATGAATAAAACTCTTCGTAAAATAATAAAAAATAGTACATTAGGATTATTTATTATTATTACATTAAATGACTATACCAAAGGTAATTTGTGAAGGCAGTTAAAATCGAAAGGTTATTGTTAATGACTCAATTTCGAAAATCAAATTGATATGATAAAAAATTATTATTAAAATAAATAGTATTGCTAAATAAAAAACGAATTGCTTTTAATCGCACGTGCTTTGGGTTGCACGAATTTCGTATTATAAAAGTTATAGGACAGCCGCCATGTTTTATTACCATTCGTACTATAATTATTTGACAGTTGGTAACGTCAAACGGTTATCTCTACGGGAGACAATTTGTCTATACGAAGATCGTCAATTGTTTTCGTTCGCTGCCGAGCAACGTTTTCATTGTTTTTCTATCCGTCTATTCGCCGAAATTGGAAATAAGCAACGATAAAATCCTTTAATATCCAAAAAAATGTTTCTTCACGTCCGCAGAGCGAGTAAGTGCACCAATAACGTAAAGTTCATAAATGTCCATATAAGGTATCCGTATATGGAGTGTAGTTGACAAAATATTAAAATTTTGGTAATAAATTTACTAATTTATTTCAGCAAACATGTTTCGGTTGTTACGATTTGATGAGATTTATCACACGGAGTTATCACGAATGTCAGAGAGAAATCCGTTTAGTCGCTCTTTGGCAAAAGTGACCAACAGCTTGCCGGCCATCGAGAGACAGGAGTATTTACGAGTCACGAATAATGACGTAATATGTTGTAAGGACTAAGTACATATGAATGTTCAACTTTTAAACTATTACGTCATAGGGGTCAAATATTTTTAAAATATCAATGTAAATGTGCATGTAAAGGTGATAACAACTTTCAGCTGCCACATTGGCTCAACCTCAACCGGAGCATTCAATGGATACACAAATAATTGATTCTTCATCGGTAAACACGTTGGATTGCGATAGCGCAGCTGCAACTGCAGAAATACTGGATGTGCCAAAAGTGCGAGTGACACCTGATTTGACAATGGAGAAGACGGCACTTCCGTTCGAAGAAATTCCAGGACCCGCTATATTGAAGTTGTGGGAGAAATATTGGAAATACGTGCCTCTCCTTGGTACGCAACTGTTTTGCAGTCTGCTAATCAACAGATTTACCCAGGGTACGATTTATGGAGAATTCGAAATTGAAAATTCGAATGTCCATGCACTTTTCGAATTTCATTGCGAAAAGTGTTTGTCATTTTGTTCCACTAAACGCGAAGTTGAGGTACATTCGAGAGTTGATGGTTTTTCGAATTTTTAATGAATTGTCTCGCGGGATTTTATTATTGCTCAGTGAACATTTATAAATCAGAATTTTTATCTCAATTAAGACATTTAATTTAATTCTTCAATTAAAATTTGGGGAGTTACCTTTTTATTTTTAGGTCGATTAAACTGGAATAGAAATGTTACGCCGTTGCAATATTTATTCAACGAGTATGGTCCTATTGTTCGAATTCATGGACCAATTGCTGGAAATATTGTTATGATACATAGGTAAAAAAAAATTGTATCATTATTTATACCCGAAATTATATTTTATTTTTTACTATATTCTTTGGAGTTTTTACATGAAAACAGGCCTGAACACATAGCTGAGGTGTTCAAACAGGAAGGGGATTCACCTATACGAAGTGGTATCGATATTTTGCAGCATTACCATTTGCACTATAGAAAATACAGAGTGCCCGGACCATTCTCTATGTTAGTTGTACAAATTTTAATGCAATAATAAAATTTTTAATTGCATCTACTATGCTTTACATGGCACAGTCAAAGCTCGGAATGGACGGACGTAAAGGTAAAATTAGAAAAGCCATTCAGTCAACAACTCTCCCAATACTTCGACCGCCTTGAAGTTACTAGCGACGAACTGGTTCAGAGAATTCGCAAAATCCGAAATCGACAAGATGAGGTATAACGATCTATAAAAAATTGGCATCTTACTTAATTGTCTTATCTTTCATTATTTCTCCAGGTACCTGGTCAGTTTATCGAAGAATTGACGCGTTGGAGCATGGAGTGCTTTTCCATATTGATGTTCAACAGACGTCTTGGATTCCTTGAATCAACCGGATTGAACGTCACTTCCGAACCTGCAAGAATAATTGAAGCACTTTCGACGGCTCACTTGTATATGAGTCGTTGCGAAACTGGTTTTCAAGTATGGCGATTCTTTGAAACTCCGTTTGCCAAAAAGCTCTTTAGCGCGTGTGACGTTATCGATGGGTAAATATTTATCTTGAAAGTTAGAATTGAGTGTACAGTTTTTTCTTCAACAATTATTACGTATTTTGCTATATTAATTTTCTTTAATTAAGTGTTATTGGGAAGTATATTCGACAAGCGCAAAATAACATTCGCAATCGTGCCCTTACACCCCTCAATGATAAGAACACGATGACTGAGGAAAGTTCACCGATTCTTGAAAAACTTTTATTCAACGAACGAATTCATCCTGATGACATTTCTACTCTTCTCATGGACATGATTATTCTTGGAGTTCAAGCTGTAAGTTGAGAGTATCCTCTATGGAATAAAAAAAAGAATTAATATATTATTTTACGAATTTTGAAATTGTTTCCAGACTAGCAATTGTCAAGGTTTTCTTCTGTATTATCTCGCAAAAAATCCCCGAGTACAAAGGAAATTATTCGAAGAGATATATCCCATTTTGCCCAACAGGAGTTCCACCTTGAATGAGGCAACTCTTAACAACTTGCCTTACCTTAAGGCTTGTTTACAAGAATGTCTCAGGTAACGAACGACGAAAATTGTCTGTTTAAAAAATACAATTCAAAAATATGATGTTATCTAGCAACTGCTAATAATAACTTATCAGTACTGACTTTAATAAGAAATTCATTTTTTTAAAAGATTACGACCAGCCTTCCCTTACATAACGAGAGTTCTTCCGAAAACTATCAACTTACATGGATATACAATTCCTAAAGGGGTAAGTTAGTACTACATTGAAAATATTTCAAGTATAATAAAATCCATTTCACAATCTTAAGTCAGCGTCATTAAATCGTCATTGCACAATTTATCACAGACGTACCTGATAATGGCTAATCAAATAGCTGCGCGACGCGAAGAGAATTTCGAAGATCCTGAAAAATTCAAACCAGAAAGATGGATGACGAATAACGACAATCAAGAATACAATCAAGAATTCAGTTATCTTCCCTTTGGTTACGGTGTACGATCTTGCTTAGGAAAAAGTATGGCTCAAATGGAAATGATGCTTCTAACAGCAAAAGTAAGTTGATTATTGTACATTTTTATTTTAAAACAAAAATAATACTCATATGAAAAAATAATTTTAAGTTATAAATAATTATTCAATTACACCGATAAGAAAGTAATGAAATAATTAAAAAAGGATATCAGTAACCATTAAAAGATTATTCGTTCGATAATTATAATATTAGCTTAAAATTAAAATACTATTGTTTTTTTTACAGTTGATTCGAGAATACCGAATTGAATATGATTATGCAGATATTGGAAGTAGTTATATGATGGTAAACGTTTCAAACAAGCCACTTCGCTTTAGATTCGTCGACCGAGATTAATACTATCTAAACTAGTAATACAATTAATGTTAATGAATTAATCACTGATTCTGTGCTTGTGCAACAAAAGAATCCTAATTACTGTAGGTTAAGATTTATTTACTGGATTATAAGGCAATTAACAAAATAACTATTCAGGATATGTTACATACGGTTACGTATATTTATCGTTACGCTGTATTACACTGCTGAACGCATTGACAATAAATACTTGTAAATGCATCAAGTGTTATCTTTTGTATAGCTGGTAATATGTATTGATAGTGCGACGAGTACGTCTTAAAGAATTAATAATGCACCAAGTAGCAGGTGGCAGTGAAATTAACAAGTCAGGAAGAGGGTATAGCAAGTCATGCATTATGCTAGAAGATAATAGCAGTCGGAACACGTGAGAAAGGAAATGTGTCAGCGATGGGTGATAAGAGATCGAATTGAGTAAAAATTTCATTTTCCAATGAAATCAATAATTTTTTTATTAGATTTTACTTCGAGTGAACTATTACAGAGAAAGTAATAAATACGTATGATAATTGTTCACTTGCTGATAGCACTCTTCAATGTCGTGATGAACGACAGTGCTTTGGTGATAAACTGAAAAATATTAGATTCATTAATACCATCATGGTTCTTGACCCTTTTGCCCTACTACAGTGTTGCCATATTAAAAATTGTACACCTGGCACTCACGCTTGCGTAAAATCGTAGAGACAGTGGCGGAAGTATGCCAGTGATTGAAATAATGAGAGGTTTTTGACTTCTTCGTATGACAACGTTCAGACTCTTCAAAAAGTTTGAAGATTTACCAATCCAAGATGATTCGTAAACCGACGAGCCGATGTTTTCGCTCTGAAATAAATGACAGTTCATAAGGTTAAGATTGGGTATTATATTTGTTATATTAATTAAGGGTATCGAACAATTGGAGATAATTTATGGGGTAAATATAAAAAAATAAATATTAGCGTATTTTATTAAATCGCGAATATTGATATATAATTTTCAACTTTTACAGTTCACGTGTAAAAAAAAACGTTTATTTGATTTTATCTGGAAAAACTCACAGCATAGATCAAACTGTCAGCTGGCCAAGCAGTGACGTACAGCTTTATAGAGCAAACTACTAGCATCAAAATAAACTGGGACAATACTGGCATAGGTTCGTGCTGTTAATAAAAAAAAAAAATTTTATGTCATTTGATATGTAATTATCGATGGCATAGGGTAAAGTCAAACGGAACTTACGTGAATCAGCTGAACGCTAGAACAGATTATGCTGATTGTCATTGATAGAGGTGTTTTTAGAATCATGATATAAAAGACACGATTAATTTCACGAACAAATCTGAAAAGCGAAATAAATTTTGCGTAAAATACATACGTCGTGCAGCTATATAGATCATTAATACTCATGGTTTCCGGATGGAAGCCGCGTCTGAAATAAAGCGGCGAAAGCCTAAAATCTCAAATATATAGATCATTACTTACACTATCAGTTTCTGATGCTGAACGATACAATTTCGAAGATCAACTTCGTTTTCGACACGACGAAATTTCTCTCCCAATATTTCAAAACTCGCTACGGCGTACCACAAAAGAAATGCAATCATAAAATCCATATGTATACACATCGCGGCTTGCGCGATGACCATAATTTGAAGTACGTATATGGAACACCTGATAGGAAGTGGATCCGTTGAAAAAGGATACCACGTTTCAGCCGGAAACGACCTGTCCATTACGATGGGCCCGCATGAAAAGGCAACAGCAGTCAGTGAAAATAAAATAAGTATGAACAAGTAGAATGGTGTGCATTGGTCAACGTGTTTCTGAAGTTTAGCTTTTTCAAACTTAGATGCATTGTTTATGAAGTTCATCAATTGACTGAGAATAACCTGAATTCATTATAATGATTTATTAGTATAGTGACACATTTAACATTGGTATATTAAGTGTTTATCTGTTTCGAGTAAATAACCTTTAATCGAGCTCTCTCTAATTTGCAGAAAATCATATTCAAAAGCGGATCTGTCGCAGTCATTGATTCTGACAGTGATTTCGTTAATACTGCTAAATCGTCGCGAAAGTGATACATTGCCAGAAAAAGAGGAATTATTAAACTCATTGTCACAGACATAGATATCAACCACATGATTTCGTGGATAATTAACTTGTATCTTCGGCTTTCGAAATTTGGTGGTAACGTGCATGATATTTTTCCACAGACTAGTAAAAATTGCATAGCTCGCGGCAGGCTCACTTGAAACGCCATTACATTTATTTATGTTTTTTTTTAATGATCTAATTTCAGACGGCATTTACAAGATGTTAGTTGCACCTTTTCGAACAATGAGTCGCAGCAGACTAAAGACTGTGTTTGGAAATAGTAAATCAATAGAGATTAATGATTTAGCTTGATCATTTAGCTTGATGGAAACATACGTGCTCAAGATGGTATCAATCTGAATAATTAAATAAAGATCGACTTACAAACCACGTCAAAAATTTATACACAGGTGATATATGAAATATCTAAATATTAAGCTATCTTGGCGAAACAATTAATGTTCCTTGCTGCATTAAAATACCTTGTCTGAAAATGAATTTAATCTGTAGTTAATAGCCATCAAATTTTATATAATTTTCGTTACTATATACTTTACACGGTCCCCGTAAGATCTGTCCAGAGAAAGTTTGATCAAATTCTGCTCAATTCAAGTAAAGCCTAAATTAATCAACATTCCTGCCAATAGTGAAATTTAGTCGCTTCTTACGTGTTCTTGTACCGGACATAAGATGTCGTCTCGTACGAGTGCAACATTTGATGACTGTAGAAAAATTTGTCAATCGAAAACTTACCAGGCTCACACTTTACGCTCGGTCCTAGAAAAATGTGCACTTTATGCTCGGTCCTAGGAAGCGCTTTCAGTAAACTTTGCTTGAACTCGACCCTTATGCATTTCTTATAGAAGATTTTATAAGGAAATAGTTCTTCCTCTTCTTACTTTTCAGCAGTAAGATATGACAGACAAATTTAATTCTAATCTCAACGTCTTAGAGTATCGTGAACGATGACGCCAAGTATAAAATTTCTAAAGGATAATCGATAAGTTAGAATTTTTGGCGTAACTAGCGTCATCTAGTCTCAGTGCTTGTGGAATTACCAACTGTGGATTATTGCAATTCTTATAGCAATGAAGAATGTGACCAATGATGGTAACATATCGAACAAGAACAGAATTGAAATTCTTATTTCCCATTGTAGGTAAAACAGCGCGAAATAAAAATTTTAAATGCAAACACTTGCATATTTCTAAAATCGTCTTATCACGAGCACTACGATGTAGAATAAATATATAATAGCACACTGATGGTACATTATCTAATCGGAAAACGTAATCGGAAATAAAACGCGAAATATATTTACCAGCTTGCATTTCCGATTAAAAATGGAAATGCGCCTTATCTACACTATGGCTTAAACTGACACTGTTCATACTCGAAGTATATTCTTATTAGGTTTTCTACATTTCACATGTACTTTATACGAACGAACGATACGAAAAAGCAAACAGATGGGTTGACATTGTATTTTGAATTGGGTAATAAAATAAATCATTAAAAAGTATAGAAGGTATTCGAGCTTAGTCATAACCTAAGAGCAATGACGATCACTCACTATCTTGTGACACACAATGATAATCACTTGTAACATTTTGGGATCTCAAGGATTCTCCTGTATCTATATGTGGGCGGTACGTGAGAAACGGAAGTAGAATATCGATTTTGAATTTCCCCCACACAACCACCGGTAGCATGTCTAGCATCGTGCAATATCGCACGTAGCAAAGGTTATGAATTTTCTCATAGGGCAGGCTTACAACATAATGATAAATTTTAAACCGTCGATTCGTTTCCTTGATAGGTCTCTACTTACTTATATCGTCTCTTCCTTACTAAGAATCACTTTTTAAACCTTTTCTTCGACTTGATTTAACAATCTATAAGGTGGTTGTTAGGGAAGGTCAATGAGTAATTACTAAATATGAAGATAATGGCATTGCCCCTTTAAATAAGCTACTCTATCTAAGAATGGTTGACGAGCTGTGGCCAAAAAATCAATCTGGTACGTCATACCGCCGTGTGTATCAACATTGAAAAATCAATGGTAACCTGTGACGTCAGAGTCCCGCCTTACGAGGAGCCAATGAGATGCGGCCTATCCCCACCGCTCGGTGAGTATTCCTATTGCACGACGCGCGGCGTGCTCATTCTGAAGCAGACAGCCGCAACAAGCGGACGGATTTGCACGTTGTAAACGAAAACGCTCTCAACGAAAGATCGTGATATCTCGACGTATGCAGTTTTTGAATTCGACAGCAGCAGTAACGCGAGCCGTAAAAGAAACTCATTATCTGCAGTACGCCGGTTGCACGAGTTCCTTGAGGACTTGATAGAATACGAGGGAAAATTTCAAATTAGATTGCAAGTTCGCCTCAAGTTTTACGCCAGTGACGCGTCCAGTGTTCGTTACGCTAAGACTTTTCTGAAAAGAGAAAAAGAAAGACGAACTTATCCAAATACAAGTTCCTACAGTATTGGAATTTTTACTACGCGCCACAAGCCAACCTCCGCATCAATCAAGATGGCCTTTATGATGCCCGTTGTGAAAAATGAATGGGATATTTACAAGACGAACCGCAGTCGACGCTCGTCGGAGTGTTCCAATCCTCATGCCTGCCGCAGTCGGAAGGTGAGCAGAGCTGACATTAGTGTTCTATGTGTCGTTGAGTGCGCTACACGTGCGCGCGTGTTTGTATGTGTCTACTTAAAAAAAAAGAGGGCAAGATGGTGAGTGGATGAGGGAGAATGAGAGTAATGCGTAGCGCACGTTTCTTTCCCTTCCCTTTCGTAACGGTTTTCCTTCCTATACTCGCAGCTTTTCCCAACTTCAAACTTCCTGGTATAACTTCACACCTTATGCCGGCATGTGTCATACAGATTGACAATAGGCAGTGAGTTTGAAGATCTTGTACATTTCTTTAGCTATTAAAAAATACCCACCTGCTTCTAGTCTATCCTATCTATTTGGATGTTTCCATTTCGTTACGTAACCGGTAAATTTCATAATTGCGTACATTGAACCTGCAAACGGGTTTCTCTTCACAATTGACAATTCATCCTTTTCTGCGTCGCGTTGTAGTCCATCCCCTTTCGTCAGTCGTCGGTAGCCTTAATGCGTCGTTCGGAAGTTTAGAAAGTATCGTAGAGCGGGCTGAGAAAAAACGGTCACACCGACCGACAATGGACAGTTGAACGAATGGAAGACTTCAGATACCTTTGAAGAACATCGGCTTTCATCCTGTTACGTTCTTGACGTCACGTGACGTCGAGAAAAACATGTTCTCTTTTTTTACGACTCTTTTTACGTCACGTGACTAAATAAACGTCATACACGTAAACATTTCCTTTTATCATTCTATATAGGTATTGCTATCACGTCGATAATGTTAACATACATTAATCTACCGCCCTTCGTAAATATAGATATTCCGTCTTCGTGTGACATTTTTTAATACTTTTTTGCTACCAAAAATCACAAACATTTCTGCACGCACGAGTCGAATATTTTGAAAGTGTTTAATCTTCATCCAGGACGTTTATTAAACAGGGCGACAGTATAAAATTCCAATCGACCACATACCCAAGGAGACTATAAAAAATGTAACATTGACAAGAAACTTTTGCCAGAAGAAAATCAATGACAGTCAATCGACTTCCATTAGTTTCCGTTCTCTTGCTCTTTAACAATAACTTAATTAGGAATAATAAATTTGCAGCGTCTAAATATTTTTAACTAGTACTCTCTCTTTACTTTTTCATGTGTATTCATACCTCCCCGTCATCACTCGTGGGTGACTGTATTCTGTATCTGTGACTGTGCCGTGAGTTTGCTTGAACTTGTAGGACTGATGCAACGAGCAGTCTAGCTCGCGGCATTGCCGATGCGATTTGTCGATCGACAACATGAACGAAAACCGAAACGAGCTGAGGTAGAACGAACATTCTTTCCGGCAGTGGTTCTCATACGATTATTCTTCAGCTGCCAAAACGCTTATGCTATTCAATTTGGATAATGTGCACTAATCTCACCAAAGATTCTGCAATAACGTTTTATACGATTCGCGCGATAAACATAAACCATTTTAATACTTTTTATGAAAAACGATCCTTTCAACACTCGATATGCTTAATGGTTCATTATCTGTGAACATTGATTGTGACATTTCCGCCACCTATCGTATTTGTATCATAGACGACCGTACTTCCATGTTTCTATAGCAGTGTTTCTCAATCGCATAAAAGATGGGCTTACTTAAATAAAATTACGAAAACTGTATAAAGGACTCGATAAAAGAGAAAAATATAGAAGAGAAAGGATACTTTTCAATTTGAAATCTGAGAAGACACGTGATCAGACGATGACAGTGAAACGCGTGATTATGTACTCGTCACGCGTCCACTTGAATTTGGCACGCGTATTCCAGTCGATGTATTACATAGTCAGTCGGATAAATTGGATGGGAATAGTTGCCGGTGATTGCCTCGCATTATAACACGTACGGTCGAACACGTGTGCGAGGTTCTCGGTTACCCGTTGCCCCAGACGTATTATTTATTCTCGCTGGGAAATACCTCGGAGAGCCACTGTTACTTGTCTCGTGCTTCGGGGCCGCCGGCATAGCTCCCACTCGTGCCCGGCCTTGCCTGCAGCGCCAGACGCAAAGAAGCGAAGTGTTACGCAGATTGAGACCTAGGCGGATATAGTCTAATCATTGTAACCGGTCATCGTTATGACAATGGGAAGACGACGTGTCTTGAAGAAGGATCACGTATACATGTGCTATGACGAGCATGTATGCCAATGTTATGCAGGACGCAATTTTTGTGGGTGTTAATTAAAGATGGCGTGGAAGTTTAACAGTATATTAATCAGAAATGTAAATTTACATATGGAAAATGGTTAATTCGGTGATAAATAACAGATATTCTTATTTGCATTCTTAGTTCGATAGATTTGGTTCGTTGACTCAGAATTTTTTAATGGATTAAAAGTTGCGCTGCTGCTTTAGCGTCACGCTGTGATAAGAACGCGAACTTCCTTCAGTTGAGATCTCGTGCTCGTGTTGCGTCTAAACTCGCGAATAAATATTTACACCTTTTTCCGCGTCTCGCGCCGATCGACTCAGTCCGCTGAATCGTACCGACAGACGTGTAGAATCGCTTAGGATCATGTTCCGGGAATTAGTTTATCTCCGGGAGAAACATTTTGTGCAAATGTTTGCATGTTTCAGGGGCGATGAGTGGTTTCGAAATGAGTGGAGAAGGCGGTGCCTTAACTGCCGAAAAAGAACTTGATCCTTGATCTTGATTCTCGAGATCGTGTCGTCGTACTGCTATAGAATGTGAATACCGTTAAGGAACTCATTACGGAGTCTCACCTTGAGTGACGTCCTCGTACGTTGTACCGGTAGTCTTCAAGGACACGAGAGTATAAGAAATCATGTTCGCAAAATTCCCTTTCGTTCCTCTTCGATGCTGCACTCTAGTTCCGAAATTATTCGCGAGAGACCTCGGCTATTGACATGAACATTAATCTTTTGGTTTCAGGTGTCTGAATGCTCGAAATCCGAAGGACCTTCCTTGTCCACTTCACCGGGTTCCGACTTTCTCACGTCGCCGGCTCACCGTTCGGTGACTCTGACATCCCGTCACTTTTCGAGAACCTCCTCCAGGGCATCTCAGAGCTCACTTCAAAGTCCCAGCAAGAGTACCGGCTCTTCACCTCCGAAGACCGGAAGCTCCAACTCCTTGAACAAGTTTCATAATAGACTTGTGGATAAGCTGAAACGTTCTTTGAAGAAGGCAGATGACAACTCGGAGGATCAGCGAAATCTGTCGTGAAACACCCAAGGGGTTTTGGGCCGGCCACCCGCTTCCGGTTCGAAACCAATCGAGATCCGTCGCACCTCGGCACCTTCCGGTTCTGGAATCAGTACCAAACTAGTGGCCCGCTCGTGCCCGGATCCGGCAGCCTGGTAGAGAGAAACCAACGCGCAGACCCTTACGTTTTGTTTCGAGACTTGTTTCCGGAGGAACATCCTGATCCTTTGGGTCATCTGGACGAAGAGAAGCGTTCGACATTAGTCCTGAAACATGGGAATGATGGGACCTGGACTGTTCCAGAAAAAGACGTCCACGTCTACCGGCTGTACGAGCACACAGTTGCTACACCTTGTTCAAGATGGTACAGGACTGCACATCGTTGGATACGACGATCCTTGCTACGGCAAGATCAGAAAGAAGCTGCTAAGGAACAGAAGGTCAGTGTCGAGGATACAACGGAGTATCCTTCCGTTTCTCACTTCAGGCAGGAAGTCGCTGGTTCAGGATTGTCTCGAGACATGAGATACGTCCTACATGCTAGTTCCTTCAATCACCGTTGCACATTACACTCTTCTTGAGTAGTCATGCTACATTTTCGCGCAACGTCGATGACCCGTGGCGACAAGAACGTAACGTAACTCGCGAATCCGAGTACACCGTCACAACTGACTAGAAAGTGGAAGAGAAAAAAGGAGTAAGAGAGCTAGCTAGCTAGAGATGGAGGGATGAGAGAGAGAGAGAGAGAGGCATATCCCGTGTTGGGTCAAATTATTCCAAGAGATCTTGGGGCTCAGATTATTGCCACCGGAAGTCGCTTATCTTTTCATTTCGTAGCTTTAGAAAAACGCGCGAATAATAAAGAGCAACGTATGTGCGCGAATGACTGAGAGTG
Organism: Calameuta pallipes; assembly: GCA_030142375.1. NCBI lineage: Eukaryota > Metazoa > Arthropoda > Insecta > Hymenoptera > Cephidae > Calameuta > Calameuta pallipes. The sequence goes on from JARQSW010000120.1 coordinate 78,319, forward strand.
CGAATCTAACTACTCGAGAGAATGACATCGCGATAGAGAGAGACTCAGATAAAACAAGAGCACGAGAGTGTTCGATCGATCATAACGAACAGAAGCCTAAGAAAAGACTTATTTTAAAATACTTATATATATATATATATATCATGAAAAGTTACGTGATTAGAAGTACGTACTATTTGTTCTGAATGTCATTGCTTGTGGTACTTTTATGTAGTGAATTATTCGCTGCTTAAGTTTCTGCGCTAAAAAAGATCCGATCTCAATGATATAGCAATATTTCGTCCTAACGATTAACACTGTATCTTTGGAGCGTGTACCTTTTATCTATCTATTACATATGTACATCTTACAGGTGATTTACTATCGATTCAGTGAATCCAATGACATCCTGATTGCTGTTACTAATCGATTCAATCAATTTTTTTTGGAAAAGATTAAAAGTTTTCGTAATTCAACTGACGTAAATAGTGATAGTGCTGTTAGCACGCAGTGGCTACGTGATTGTCACGATTTAACGAAGGATCATTTTAGCGCTGGGACTTGCGCAAAACACTACTCCCTATTGGCGGTTGATCTTTGTTGAGATTTTCTTTAAAGATTATTATATACCACTCGCCTCTTATTTTATTATTTTCTAACGAGATATCGAAGCAGCTACGTTACCTCGTGATTGAGAATATGTTTGAAAGTTTTATTCGATCGATTCGAAGGACTTACAAAATACTCGATTTGAACGGAAGAAGGAAAAGAATATCGGGATAAAATGCAGTTCGAACATCTTCGAAATCTCTCGTGTATTTCGGGAGAGAAGAAGACGATATTTTGTACTAATATTTAGAAGCTCAAGAAAAGCCGTGCATTGCTCAGCGTGCATGCGCAGATACGTGCGCAGGTGCGCGGGAGTTTAAGCAAAATTCCATTTCTCGAAACGTGAACTTCGTTTATATAGTTACACACGCCTTGATATTATAATCTGTGCAAACGGCACGAAATCGGCTAGCTTTGCTTCATCGTAGAATCTTATTTTGTTTTTTTTTTTTCCTTTTTTTCGGAAATTACGAACTGGGAGCAATTTAATGATACCGCGTGTAACTCTGTGATACCGTAACCTATAAGATAGAATTATTTTGCAACGATTCGAGAAAAATAAAAATTCGAAGTGAGTTACCGCTTTCGCGACTTACGTGAGCACGTCGCGAATAAAGGATGCCGGACGTCGCTCATGATTTCAATTTACATTTTGTATTTGATTACGATTTCAAAATTCAATTTTGAGCGACCTCATTCTGGGAAGAGTTAAGTCAAAATTTGCCCGAATCGAAAGAGTCCTCGCGTATAGATAGATAATATCTGTAGATACGTGCGCTCCCCGAGAATGATTAAGTCTTTTTCGAAATCGTTGCCCGAAATTTCACATAAGCAGTGAAGCCGTTTTGACGTACCTATGTACAAATATAAAATCTGCGGAAAATTTTGAAAATTGCCTACATGTCACGCATTACCGGTGATTCGCTTCATCGGGTGGATATGGCGCGTGTACCGAATAATTTCCAAAAGTTACCGCTTCTCGTAAAAGACTGCTTAATGAAAAAGTATCGATTGGGTGTTAATATCGTGGTGCTGCGCGAAATATCGGGACGAATTCGTGGCGCGAATAACATTAATTTTCATCTGGAAGAACTTTCGATACGTTCATTGAAAAATTGTCCCGTATTTCGCCCAACGATTTGTACTGATAATGCGGTGTTACTAGAGTTTAGAGATTGATGAGATACGATCTATTTATTATAGCGATCGAAGATTGTAGAATAAAACGGGTCTAGACGCTCTTTATTCTCTATAAAAAAGAATGTAAATCGTATTAAATATATGTATACATATATAGGTATAGATATGCATCGATGTTCTATACGTACAGACGATACAACCCATTTTTGATTTTACGTATGATTTTCAAAATTGAGACTACAGGAAACTATTGTAGCGCCGGAACCCATTTTATTTTTCAGTCGTGGATCGCAGGATTACGAGTATATAATTTATTCAGATGGTTTAAACTGGTTTTTTTCTTCTTTATTTTGTTTTGTTCTATTTCGATACTGTAATATATACCTATTTCCGGACGCTTTGAGCTGATTTTTGAAGCATGGCTGAGGAGAAATAATGATAACGTTACGAGATCGATCAATTGTCATATTTTCAGAAAACTTACGTAAAATGTCATCAATCGTAAAACAACAGTCGAAATAATTAACTGCCAATTTAAATTGATAGCGTTAACTTACATTTCTTATTAATCGTCTAATTACATTCTCCTCATCCATTGCGATTGAACGTCACTGCCACAAGCCCAGAAACAAATACTTGGCAAAGTTCGAAAAGCTCTTAATTGCATGCTTTTTGGACTTTCCTTTATCCCCCTACAACTAAGCCTTTTCGTAATTATTTATTATTTTCAACGAACAGCAACTTTCGTTTAAAAACAAACTCATACCTCTTACTGGTCTTGACCCAGGGGCTAATAATGAATAATGTCCATGTATGGACCAAATGTTAAAGTATTAATAATATAGAATGAAAATTTTTAGTCAAAAAGTATATCTGCAGTATTCGGGATATTAGCAAATTAGATTATATTGTCAGTCTAGATAATTATTGAGGACTTGAAAAATTGTAGTGAATTTGGCGTTAATTGAGATTGGCGAATTTCGCGAAGCTCCAGCGGTTAAGCGAGTAAGGTGGTTGAGTGCACATTCCATGCGTATAAATATACATATATGTATAAAATAACCTGTTAGCGTTTGATAAGAAGTTCACACGAGATATTATACTTAAAAGTAACGAATGAATAATATATCTAAAGTTTTGAAAGCTTACAATAGACCTCGGTTTACCATATAGTTATTATGTATCGCGATTTTTATGTCATGTTCAATAAATGAGTTTCAGACTGCAAAACCTGCGCCTTAATTATTTTCATTACCCAGTTGGTTATCATATCTTATATTAAGAAATTTTTCTACCAAACCTAATGTAACCCACCCCAGTTTCAGCTGAACGAGGAATACTATGAACACAAAACTGGTGGCATCCATTTTCTACTGTACAATAATTATTATGAAAAAGCATTTCACCATTTTAGTAAAACTAAAAAAACAAATGAGGTTCGATTAAAATAATTGACACGTGTCGATGTGAAAAATCTCATGGTTTGATAACGGTTGACAAATACGTAAGATCAGCGAATCTAAATTTCCTGATGCGTATTGAATAATACAGTTCTTTAACTTTCAAGTAATTGCTTCGAAACTTCTAACTTAATAAAAATTATATTTAATCAACCAAATCAGAATCTTGTCACCCATTGGTTATACCGGGTGGCGATTAATTCAGTACATTCTCAATTCTGACAACATGGGTAAACCGTAAACATTTGAGTTTGCGTAGAACACCAAGTGAAAAGACCTGACAAGTATTTTAGTGAACATATAATTTTTACAGAAAATTTAGTGTGGATTATTTTTTTAATTGCAAGTTTATCGATTAATCAACAGTGAAAAAGTGACCGAGATTGAACTGAGGGACTTAATAGAAGACATTCACTATCATCGAAGCTTCGAGTCAAAAAATTGATAAAATTATCATCAATTATTGACCTAAAATTATATTCCCGGTCAACATTACTGTCATGATACTTAGCTATATTTATCGTGCAATTCTGACACGTAGGCTTGATACAAAAAACGGTGGGTGTGCGAAAGATCAACCAATTATCAATTTGCAGGTCTTAGGTTGATTTTAATAAACAGAAGTCACTGCATTCAAATTGACCATTAATTGGTCTGTCGTAGACACGTTTTTTATTAATTAAAGTTACGTCATTCAAGACTTGCATGATGATCTTGAAAATATACATGCGTACAGAGTTATTCACGGAAAACGCGCCAGCTAAAGTTGGACGCGATTGAACGATTCTGTTAATCGAGACGGTGGCCTTGTTAAACAAATGAAAGAAGAGACAATCTACTAATTCGAAGTTTTTTCTCGATATGAATGCTCCTTGACGATTTCATGACACGCACATGGGTATCGTGCGGACATATACTTGGTGTCTTTTACGTCAGACGCTAAAGTCACCTAGTACGTAGAAGCCACCTGCGAATGGGGTTTCTAGAAATTTCCTTTCGATCGATTCCAGCGCCATACATAGCCATCGTCAACTGATAAATAATACATAGGAATCCGTGTACATTATCACAGCCGTCCCACTGCGGTATATAGCCACGACTTACTAACGATGTCAGGTATTGTGAATCATAGTTCGAAAATTTCGAAGAGTGGGCTGCACGTGAAGGATTGTCGCGACGCTGCACCGTACATTGGCCATTGCCATTTGCGGATCATAGTTGCGAAATTCTTTGATAAATCCGGGACAATTCCGGTTTTATTTATTTCAGCGTTTCTTCATCTGATTCAGTAGTTGTTGACGACATGTAAAGTCAAAGAACAGGTTAATTTGCCTCAATTAAGAAACTCGATATGCATTACGGATTAGTTGACTTAACTGATGATTTATCGATGTAATTAATATATCGCTGAGATTATTGTTTGGTACTTGTCATTATGATTATTATGAAGCGCCTTGCCTACCTTGAACTTTGCATTTTTGTCGATACGCAGATAACCAATAAGTAGAAGTGACTAATTTCGTGAAAATTAATACGTAGAGGGGATATATGAATTTTTTATTGTTGACCTTTGTCATTTGATACTTGCAATTTTAATGATGAATCTGCCGGTAGCTACGCCAATGACTCTCGCGAATGGAAATTTCCACTGTGGGAGAGCTCGCGGTACTTACGTGTGTGTCATCGTCTGAGTTATTAGCGTGAAAATTATACGGGTTAAAAATAGAATGTATAACGGTACAAAATTATGGCTGAAGAATGTATCGTTTTGTGATCTTCTCTTTTTGATTAGTTAACAATCTTCTTCTCAACGAAAGCATTCCAAGGACACAAAGGGGTTAAAAAGAGGTAACGCTTATCATAGGACTAAAAAAATTATAATTTTTATTATATGCTCATGGAAAACTTTTTAATGGACATCATTCTCACTGATTTACAAATTGTGTAAAATATAAATCCGACCTGAAATATGTCGTTTGAAAACCAGAAGCCCTGATTTTCCACTCAGGGAATATTTTTGATATTTATATGTATACCTTCTTTATTTTCTCTTTTTTTCTTGATAAGGACAAAAAACAACAATACAAAAGTAAAACTTTGCCTTATCTAATATTCTATTCGATACTTCTCACATGTGGGTCCCTGCATGACGCGTATTCCACTCAAAGGCATTTCGTTTCACCACGTGGATTTTTTTTTTCTTTATCTGCATTCTGGGTACAGTCAAAGCTATGAATTTTCATGACCTTAAATATACTACGCGCCAGAATGGACAGTACCGTATCTACGAAGGGGTTCGCCCATTAAGCTTCATTCACACTAAACCATACACGATGGGACATTCTCATTGTATCTTATTCATAACCTCCCGCTTAATCCCCATATATGTAGAATAAAGCAAATAGGATAAGGAAGATGAAAATTTTGCTTACAAAGTAAAAACAGGATGGCTAAATACTAGAAAAATATTAATTTTACTTTTGTTTACTTCCCTGTAGCTACAGTGAAAAATAACTTAAGTAATTACTTGGTAAGGAATGCCTAAGAACTTCCGAATGGAAATTTTGAAAAAGCCTTAAGACATTTTTTAGTCCAAGTAAGTCTGTATGTCTGTTTTCAATGTTAAAAAGGTTCTTGAGTCGCGAATGGAACTTGTCGCAGAAATCTTCTATCGCCCAAACGTAACCTATCGACTAGTTGTGAAACTGGCGTGGCCAAGGATACCTTTAGCTATATTTTGACGAGAATTCAGGTCGATGCACTTGCCGCAGAACAGAAACGTGCATAACAGGGTCGAACGATCAATACGTTCTCGTACTACTACGTTACTATTTCTAGATGTTGCCGCATTATTCTTGGTCCGTGCTGTTGCACATTTGCTAAAATAATAAGTGGATGTTAAGTGAGCTTAGCGATTGACTGCCATTATCTCAAAGACTTTGGTTAATTCCAAAGCAAAGTAATCCAAAGCAAGTTATCATTGTTTATCATTATCATTATTATATCTAATTGAAATCAAATCTAAATACAACAGTACTATATGCGGATTACTCTAGAAAATGTTATTAATATCATTATTAGATAATTACAGGTATAAATATCCCATTAACACACTGTTAGAGAATGAGCTACTATACTCTATATAATTTACGAGTCCTTTCACGGTAGCATCTCTTAAAATTTTCCATTCCGTCTTCCAATGGCAAAATCCAACTGGCTTGATCACTGTCAGTGAATGGGAATTTACGAAGTCTAAAATGTGCTTGATTATATCGTTCCACGGGATTTCCAGTATGTCATGTATTCTTAAAGAACAGTTAAACTCGCGATGACGCATTTCAACAAAATGTATTATTACCGGTATTAAATTTCATGAGGTTGTCCAAAAGTGAATAATGTTTATTTACGCTGTCCTGCGCAAATTATAAAGAAAACGTATCTGCGTGTGCACCATGAGTAAGAAAAAATATGTTTCTTTTGACGCGTAGATTTCTTGTCATAGCTCATCCGTACGGGGTAGATAACACACTTAATAATGGTACATTGCAACTCTTAGAATAACATGTTTGCCTCATTTGCTATATCTTCAATTAGACAGATTATCAATTTTTACACGATGTGCGTATTATACACGTCAATTGAAATGCAATAATATAAATTAATATAGAGTAAGAATCGACCTTAGTTGTAATTAGTGAGGTCAGTCATTTTTTTTTTCACCACGCTAATGAAGAATTATGGAGTTAATCGTACATTCTTTTACAAGTGTATCACTACTTAGACGTGCCCTTGAAAGGAAGCATTGTTCACCGGATCGAATTTGTCGCTTGAGTGGTTATATAAGATTTATAGGATCAAATACTTGTATTCTGAGACATTGTCGTAATTACTGTTCTTATAAGTCGATCGTTGTGATATATTACGACAAAGTTTACATAATAATTATATGGCAAATACAAAATTTGGAAAGCTGTGGCAGAATTATAGATGATTATTATCCAGGTTATTTGAATTTTCACGTTTTCTGTGAGTCGACAAACTGCGAAACATTAATGACTTATGTCAATTCGCAAACATGTTATAACATAGAAGTAAATGCATTGGTGTGGAACGCGATAGAAAATGTACAATTGTTAGATTAGAAATATTGCATTAAAAGTTTTCATAAACAGTTGTTAATCTTAAAGTTGAATGACGTGGATTTAATAGCAAATCGCAAAATGGTCATTGGATAACAGCGATTGATTACGAAACTCGTGAATCATAATATCTTAGAACTACATTTTTCCAGACTATACTGACTTAAATTTACGAATTGACGAACCATGCAGAACTCAAGGTCTGCGTTAATAGCAAATATATATAATAGCTATGTTTCAGCAGTTTTAATAACACTTAATTCTTTAGCTTCAACGCAATACTCAGTGACACGGCTATTTGGGCAATTAATCTGTCGTTAATTTTAATTAATTCTTAATCAATATATACTTCGGAGAGATTAGCAATCCCACAAATTTGTATTATCGGTACGATAAGATAAGAAAAAATTCAAAATGCACAAATAAATAACTAAACAATATTTTTATCGTCGCGTATTATTATTGTTCTGAAAAACGGCGTAAGTAGTTAGGAATATAGATTTATGTGCAAATGTAAATTACCTATTGCATTTGAAAGAGTGTTCAGTGATTATTTACATGCTAAAAATAATAGCAAGGTACATGAAAATAATAAAGCTGACTTTTTTGCTTTCTGTTTTCTTTTTGGGACTACGTAATCTTTCGTGATGGTATTAATAATGCAGCCACCGGCTTGCTCTAAAATAACAATTCGTTTGGCTGTCGGTGCCAAGAAGTCATTTTAGTCATTTTTTTTTTACATACGAGCGACGATTGAATTTTTCACACCTTTGCCTACACACTCATTACGCGAGACACGTAAATATAATGTTTACTTTAAAAAGTTTACTTAAAAAATATGGTTCTCCAGATTCGACTTTGGCCTATAAGACGCTAAGATAAAATAGTTACTTAAAAAATAAAGGCATAAATGAATAATAATTAGAAAAAATATCTGATCATGATGACACAAGAAATCGTGCATCTTAAATTAGTCTTTCACGTATGCCTATTAACGCATTACGTAAACTTCTTTTGAACGCTAAAAATATGCTACGTATTTACTTGTCAATAGGTATGGATATTTATAATAATTTTGGATTTCACGCATAAGTTTAACAAAAGTGTCGTTTACGTAAACGGTCGTAAGTAATACAAATGACCAGTGGGAAAATGACAGTGAAAACTGAGCCTCTATCTTATATTTAGACGGAAACTTTTTTGCTCTGTATACATTCCAATGTACCATTCGAACCAGCGCTAACAGGGTGAAATGTCCTAATCAGTTATAGCGATAATCGGTCAATTGAAAATTTACAAGTGAACGTTAATCTCTCGCGAATTAAATAAAGAACTGTATGTGTCAATTTCAATAACTACAAAATATACGTCTAATGACGCACGGTATTCATTATTGTTTGAGTATAAAATCATAAAAAATATATATTTACACTATGTGCAATTTTACCCTACAAATACCTTCTATATCAACATGACATTTGCGTTATTTGATATTCATACCCGGGTAAAAATTTTTCCTAATATGTCTAGATGGCACATCCTACGGTGGCTCTAGTGTAGCTTATATTAGGCAACATGCCCGCCGTCGAAAATTCGCTTATATCCCGTGTACAAATTTGGCACGGCACATCCGTGACGTCACGAAATGTCCTAACCGGGGGTTGAATTGGTATTTCTACCCAAATTTTGTAATTATGGGCTAGCTACTATAGCTTTTAAGTAGTATGCCAATTCTGCAAAGTAGGCATTTTCTATCAGGTCTAACGTAGTAAGTCTAATCACAGCCCTATCACAGTCGCAAATTACATCTTTCAAAATGTGTTCCTTAGGTGGCAGTAGGTGAAACAATTAATTCACAACTGAAGCGTATGTTTTAAATGTATATAGAATCTGCGGAAAAATATCGGAACTGGATCGGGATTTGAACCCGGGTTTTTTGCTCGCCACGCAAATGTTCTGCCCACGAAGCTAGACAGGGCTTGTGTATTATTTTCCTGCGAAGTCCTATGAGAGACTTTAGTAGATAGGACCCCCCCCCCCCCATACTCCTACACTCCGATATCCTGAGCGGATACGTACATTCACTTATCTTTCGTTTTTTCGTCTTAAACTCCGGGACAACGTCGTTTGGCCTCATGTGGAGAGGGATTCCCCTATTCTACTTCTTACACCAATTGTAGGATCCGTGGGAAAAAATCAGAGAACTGGACCAAGACTCGGGTTTTCCACTTGTTGGTTGAATACTCTGAACATTGAACTATTCAAGGCCTTTGTACTAACTTTCCGTGGGGTCCTATAGGAGGCCTTATTAGATAGGGGACACTCATACATGTATGTATCAGAGTACATAATATTTTTACGTAACAGATTTTAATAAAGGTACGTTAATATAGCATGATAACTACGGGGATATAGAGATATAAAGTTTGACTAGATAACAGGAAAAGCCATTTGACTCAACGTTAACAAATGCTAAAGATTAGGAACGGCATTGGGCTCTTCGTTAAGCAAATAAAAAAATGATTTTTCTATACATTTAAATGTCCAAGATGGTTGTACTGTCTGTATATTTAAATAAATTAAAAATATGTAATATAGGAAAATACCTTAAAAATATAGATGACTCCAGAAACTAGCAAAGACTCACTGAATTAGTTGGTAAAATACAGGATAACTGTATAGCGCCTAGGAAATCCGTATACATATAATAGGGGCCAGACGTTTTGAGCATTACAAACCAAACTGGAACCTAGAGAGTTTCCTACTTAGCGCCTGCTTTGACACTCGGCAAATTATCTAGCGCCCAGCTAGGGCCCATCGACAATTTCTATCCGAGTATGTTTCTATGTTCAATAAACGTGAAAGCAGCCGTTTTGAAGGACACCTCATCTATTTTCGAACACCGGAAATAATTCGTCGTAAAGTATCAGTGTTCGAGGAAGATTCAAGCTTTCGGATATGAAGACGTCAAACGAGTAGGCGATGACCGCCGACGCCAGCCGAGAATCTAACTAAGGATGGTCACTGCGAAAAGACCGTTAGACGCGCGCATGCGCAAGATGGCGCTTCCATCTATCTAATCAACGCTCCGTCTCGCGACTTTGTTCGTCTGTAAAATGTGACGTGATTGTTTTCATGCTACTACGAAGTAATTTCCAAGAAGTGTGTCGTGGCAAGCAAAATAGGGAATAAGGATTTTCGTCGATGTTCATCTTGGACGAGAGCCTAGTTTGTTTGATTGTAGCACGCGCTCATAGCGTGAGCTGTGTGCGATCCTCTTATTATGCCTTTGCGCGACGGCGAGGTTGGCTTTGTTATTTTAAGCAGCAGCGCCGCCGACGGCGCTGCGTACTCACAGAACACGGCGCCTATATTATGTGACGTAGCGTCTCGGCACCCACGCAACATTTTTCCACAGTTCTGGTGCAGCTGCCAACTAACCGACACGAAGACATAGTCGGTAAGGACGTATTTGCCCTGTTGGCCGCAACGAAAGTTAATCTGGTTCCGAGTTTCCTGGAGGAAGGTCAGGCGTCCAATATGTACCGAAGCTCTGATGTCATAGGGGGTGTCATCCTCTCACGTTTCACGATTAAATTCCGCTTCTTTTTTTTAATTTCGAGGTCACAGTGGACACGTAATAAAATGGCGGATCTACACTCCCCCTCAGCTATTCAAATATACATATATAGAACGGTTACCTACAGGGATCACATCAATGATCCGTCGTCGCGCTGCTATTACTAATGCGACGGGAATGGCATTCTGTTCTAAGATGGCAGAAGGCCAGCAGAAATAACTCACACGGGAATAAACTCTTAAAATAAACAAATGTATAGTCTCTCTGGTCGCATAGTCGGACCACCCCACTGCAAATTTTCCCATGGGACTCTGTGCTCTGCTCCTCATAAGTATCGACCTAATCGCAGCATCCCCATGTCGACTATTAATAAAAGCAATCCTTGGGGACAAATTGATCACGTTCCTGTACTATTAGTTAAGTCCATTAGTTTCTATCATAATTATTCTTGATACACGAAGAGTATCACATAAGGTTATTAAACGTAAAGCAACATTCAGAAATGTTCTACAGCCTCGTATTTGTATGTGTATCGTATCTTATCCTACGCCTACAAGTTCCGGTTTCTGGTTTCTATTTGCAATACGATTTTTGTGGCTTCGTCCATGAATTGGTTTCACAGCCTTTCTATACCCTTTGAAATTCACATATTCGCCTGATTTGCGATTCTGAGTCACTGAAGGCAGATTGGTTTGAATGGTGAATCGTGAATCATTGACGTCAAAGCTGTTAACGTCGCAGGCTACGTAGACGTGACGTAACTCTAGCAGCGATTCGAATTTAAATTGTTCGTTAAGGGAGACCATACTGGTTTTAACCGGTAGATTTAGTAACCACGACCTGAGCCAAAATCAAGACATATCCAACTGGCGTTAGGACAAAATCGGGACCGTGCAAAAATAGTGTTCGCGAACTGGTTTATCCAGTGTCTTTCAACGTGTTCACAAAACTCATGATCGTGTAACTATACGGTCCACGGTCTAAGCTAGATTGTACTTAAATTGACCTTTGTATATAAAACAATTCATCATCAACGATTATCTTTAACGTGTTTCAATAATTAGATAATTTGTTAGACATACTAAAATTGAAATGAATCACCTAGAAAGATAACGACTTGGAATGATAAAATTTCTATGATTCCGATTGATTGTCAAACAAAAATCGATTCAATATCATGTCTCACTGATAAGGCATCGAATGATATTAAAACAAAATTTCGACTAACTAACCTGCCCTATCTACCACGTGACCCTGGATAGAATCAAGTTCATATTCCCAAAGGATGTTGGTCAGTATATAAATGCATAAACTGCGTGCAAGATACGAATACACTTGCACATTTTAATACGTGCAAATACATATATTACATGCACTATTTATCTTTACAAAAAAATAATGCGTATGAAAATTAATGAAACCCATAAAATAAAACCACAGTAGACGTACAGTCCGCTTCGAAGATAACAAGAAAGGTTTCTTTTCCAAAGGAAGAATAAGTGCTTCATAATAATTTAATTCATTGATATCTATTGAATTATGAAAATAAAGTATACGGTTCCATTTAATCTTATATGATAATTCGAAATCGAATACTTCCAAAGATCCATTTCCTCGTGTTAATAGATATTTATTATACAAATATAAAGACACTGGCGTATCGGATTATTCGAATCTTTCGTAATCCGCTGCCAAGACACAATAATAACCAGATGATTCGTTTCCCCTGACGTCACGTTTCTCATTCTTCGTACACACGCAATTCTCTCAGAAATAATCGTAACAATCAGTGCAGAGACAAGTATTAGAAAAGCCTAAGTATAACTTAACGATCTTGTAACCGAGAAGACTCACGTGTCATCAAGTTCGTCATCGTGTTTACAATGACCGTAACGAAAGTGAAGCATGCAAATCGACTGCGATCATTACGTCTCATTGGTTCCTTCAATACACACGCACGTCAATACTTCTCGGCTATACGTGCTCTGTTTACAGCACAGCGGTTAACCAGTGAAATAAACCTTAGATTGCAGTAAGACGATCGCAATAGAAAAAAAATATATATTGTTTTGCTAGTCATGAAAGATTGCATAAAATTTATTTAGTACGGTCACGGCAATCGTGGGTTATTGACGAATAGAAAAACATTACGGAATTTCTCACTGGGAGCTATCGAGGTCGTACTGAGTGGTGCAGTTGACAATGATGAAATTTTTATTGAATTCAAAAATTCTACATTTAAACGTGGTACTGTATGTCGTCTTTTATATGGACACAAGAAATAGAGCGAAAAGTCCAGCCTTGAAGGGCAGAACCCAACATGGCAGTTTATCTTGTTAATCCATAAGCTTCGATGCAATAAATTTTTTCTCATTTCACCTTCGCCAAGTATTATACATGATTAGTCGTCTCGCTGTAAAAGTAATCGCTGCGGCTCAATGCCACGCACCATGAATCTCTTGATTTGTGTGGCATAGGTGCGCAGTAGGGCTGCACAAAATGATATCGCAGATTTGTTATCGAATTTCAATATCTGTTAATCATTCGTAGATGACTTTCTATGGCAGCTGAATGAGTCTATGAGAAATCGAAATTATTAAGCTATGATTCATAATGAAAGTTTAATAAGCAGTGGGTGATAAGAATTTTTTCTAATTAATAAAAATCTCGACAAATGATTATAGCGGAAACGAGAATCGCTGAACTCGAAGGAAAAGAGGAAATTGAATGATCGAAGGATGCATACCAATTGCATGAATTAAAAAATAAAATGGTAGTGCTTAATAGCTTTAACCGCCCCTACTTTTCACTGCTGAACATGCGTCACAATTTTATGACTTGACTTCCACTCGTTAGAGCTCTGACGTTCCTTTCCAACGAAATTGATAAGAATTCATTTAGGTATAAAAAAATTAGCTGCTCTGATGACAGCATAATTCTTATGTAATTCATTTGAATTATGAGCAGCTATCAGAAAAGGTCTTTTGGGTCTGCAAGGAGATACTGATAATATCTATAGCCTTACGGTTATTGCTGCTATTGAATTGTCTCAAATTTGATTTTATTAAAGATTCAATAAACGATTGAGGATGCGTTAGAGCCACAGATGCAACCTAGTCCAATGATGCTTCGGATTCCCGACAAGGACGTCGCCGACGGTGTCTACCGAAGTCTGGATCTGGTCGAGCTTATGTATTTCACTTGTCAAGGGAAACCGGTCTTAACCAGACTACTATATCAGTTTCTGTTTTCCCATTGACAGCACAAATGAGCAAGCCGGTTTGAACTGACAAACGACGTTCTATCATGCCACGCTGGTCATCAGTCTAATCAGACGCCTTTATCAATTTGGTAATACCGTAGGGTATGCGGGAAACACATAAATTGAATTTCCATAGCAATAAATTTTATGATACAAAATCAATAATCTCCATACGAAATACTTCAAATTCTCATATAGTTCATCACTCACACGACCTTCAAAGTCGATCGATTAACAATGGCTCTTGTGGAGGATTATACAAATTTTAAACTGATAGACGAAGGGAGCAACTCAAACGGCCAGAACATATTTCCTTCCGTGAGAAACTTTGCCGGTAAAACAGGCGGAGTAGTCGGATCTAAATTCGCTAATAATCATATAGAACATAAATCATAACCGATCGTACTATAGCGTGGCTGATAATATATTGATATCGGTAGGAAGGATATTTTTCGTCTTTTCTCACGTCAGATTTTCACTAACACCGAAACTAATGAGTGAGAAGAGGCAGTGCCGATTCAAGATAAAAATGTTGCCATTGCAAAGAATAATTAAAACATCGCGCAACAGAATATCTCTGAAGCGACAGACGTTAATAACTTTTGAATATTGATGCTTTGTTTTTATTATAAAATTCTATAATCCCAGTTTAACCAGTTTTCTTTTCTTTCCAAAAAGTACTGACTTAAATTCATTATACAACAGCAGCACTTTACTCGTATCTTTGAACCGCAAAACGCGCTGCCCACACAAATATTTGACTTAATCATTGAGTTCGCAATATTTATCATGTAAATATAGACTTTATTTACGACAGAATACGAGAATCACGTGCATTTTTATCACTAGTTTCATAACCAGCTTGTGAATCGGTAGTTGCATTTACGCGTTCGAACTGATTTATTATATGACCCTCGTGACCTTTTTACGATCGTTTCACGAGTTTTCCATTATTGAAATCTCGACGAGTGGTCGAACGCCATAATCTCATTATCACTTCCCGAAAGAGAAGGCTTATAATAGGAAAACAATAGATTATTTCTCCTATTCTTTTTCTTTATAAAAGCAACTTCATGCTGTGAAAAGGATATAACACACTTTTTCCCTATTGTATAACTTTTTCTCTACCGCCTATACAATAACCCCCGTAAATCTGAGTTTCTGAAGAAAATAATATTTATTTTATTGGAAATATTTGATCAAATATCTTTTTTCCCACATCAATCTATTCACAGAAAAATCAGTATGTTGAATTGACAAAAAACTGCTTTTCTTGAAAAAATTCATCCTCTTTGTCAAATTTAAAGATATCAAGACATCATATGGGTAATATCTTCTCCTGAAGAGAAATCGTATTGTGGTGGAAATATCGTTAAAGGATTTCGTGCCACTGAAAGGGTATCCTACGCGTTATCATTCGCAACAGATATTATGTGACTGGTGGTATCTTTAGTGTAGAAGCCAAACCGAAATCAATACCGCTGCATGGCCTACTGCGTCGTGGCCTTCTTTTCAACTAAATCCATTTGGCGCAAGGGACCCCTTTTGCTTTTGCAATTCGATGATTCGAAGTTTCTAAGCAAAAGCGAATTGTGCGTTCAGAATATACCAAGAGGGATTGGAGTGCAGTGTCACGTGTTTACGAAGCAATGGCTTTGTGCGCATTCAAAGGAACCAGGTTACGACGCAGTACTTTTTTCCCATCTGGCAGTTTATTAACCTTCGATCGTCTTTAGACGGTCAAAATTTTTACCGTTACAATTATAACTATTACCAAATACGCTATCAGATAATTAAGCAATAAGTATGCAAGTACAAGAAAGACTTAAGTAAGAAATTTCTGACTGGAATTTTACTTCTTTGTACTATCGATTTCACCGGAATAGTTGATTGGCTTATGTTAGCTGGTACGTCGCAGTTTCATGAAGATCGTCGAGACGTCCCGGCGCCCGTTGTAACGTCGTATCCCCGTGCCGCACATCCTTGAAAGTTTGTACCCAGCTTGTTCACGAGTGTTGATTCTTGAGTATCGGTTAAACTATGGTTAACGCTCTCTGCTCTTCCATCTGAGGAAAGATTAAATGAGAAAGTTGAATTCGAGCAGATCATCAGTCTCGATAGTGGTTGAACTAAACGAATCGCCACTTGAACACGCGTTAGCCCAATAACCGTTCCAAGGTCGTTAGGTTATTTAGATCTCTTGGATCAACGCTCAAGTCTTGTGATAAGCTGGCGCCAGCTCGATTATCAAGGCTTCTGTGTTATTATCTATATACGTTGTGGGAGTTTTTAGGTTAATTGAAAAATTAGTTTAACATTATCAAGGAAATTAGAACTTCGACCTCACCTCTCTGTTCTTTTCGGTCATTTATAATTCACAGTGATGGATCGGCTGGGTATTCATTCTCTTTTGGCAAAGCATACAAATATTGGACGCTTGATAATTCGCCCGAGCGATTAACCGAAATCATTCAGCGAAGCAGACCTCTTTTTTGCTGTCATAACACGATCTCTCGGTTCGTAGAAATTGAACGAAAATTTTATGAGAGATATGAACGTAGCACTTCGACGAATATTTATTGTGAAATTATCTGAACATATAATGTCAAAGTTCAACCCTCGCTATGTTTACATACGGCAGTATAAACTGTACTTATCGTTGGCTAAACCGACGTGTATCCGGTTATAGTGCAAGAGATGTCGCAGTGTACGAACACTCTGGTTCCATTCGAATCTTTAATTCATTAAACAATTATATTTATAAAAAAGACATCTTGAAAATACATTCTTAATTGGTAGAGCACCAGTAAACTATATGGTAAGAGAGACAGGTGAAAATATAAAAAAAAAAGAATAACCCAAGTCATTCGTGCCATTGTCATTTAATTAATTATAACTTTCCTGATACCAATATAAATTAAATTCTGTCGATTTAGGTCATCACAGTCATTTATTTTAACTTAAATCGTAACTGCGCGACAAGATATGAAATTTCATAGCCATGACAATCGATCTGGAATAAAACTAGCGCCATTGGGAGATTCTGAACACGGAAGGTTGTGATACGTCAGTGGTGTTATGATGACATTGTAGACGCTCCGAATAGCACGTAGGCCTATAATTATGTGAACTTTAAAATAGTAGACCGAAGAAAACATCTCCGTGTGTCGTAGATATATTTTTAATTTTCAATCACGTGACCATATATCAGTAACGTTAAACGACACGCTTTTCTTCCCGTTCGCAACGCCGCTCAAAGTCCACGAGAAATTATTGACGGTTGAGTCGCAAACTATTTTCCATAGGTCGCACATGATTTTTCTTGGAGAAATCTCATTTGAATTGCCAAGAGAAACGACAACACAATCGGAAACTGTACGAAGGTTTTCGAACTGTTGATCGGACCTTGGCCTATCGCGCAATCGTAGTTTCGTCATAGTGGTAATAAAAGGCCCTACGAGCAGAACGATTTATTTATACAGTCGGAAACATGACAGCGCTAATAGAGTTACAGCACAGTGTCCATAAAAAAAAAGCATTCTACGTTCAAGGTCCATTGTTTATTTATAGTTTATTTACAAAATTCAACTGATCATGTTACCCGGGTAATGGTTGTCAGCCGTCCTTCGTAGGTGTCAGTATTAACCATGAATATTCTATCTCGGTTTTATCAATAAAATCGTTTGGTCGTTTTTATTATTATCGGCCGACGGTACAATAACTCGAGCCTGTGACTTATTGTACGATAGGTGTATAAATCTGCTTTTCATCACGTATGGATAAACAATTCCTCTAACGTATGTGTAATCGAATATTGGCTGAAGCAGCATTCAGATAAAGCGACCATATGTGATTTCCAATGACTGCATGATGGACAGAGCTGAAGTTTTCGAGATTGTCTGCACGAGCCGCACAAACAGTTACCGACCGAGCAAGTGCGTCGCTCTGGGGAGAAACGTTCTATTTGAACTCGTTCTTTTTTTGTCTCCTGGTGATAATTCGAGCTGGACTTCTGGTTCGGGTCTCGAGATATTAATCGTGCGGGCTGATTGAGCAAAAATAGTAAACATCACCACGTGGCTTTTGTCGACTGAAACGACAAAGTGTTACGAGGTTAGGCTCTGTTTACCTGGTCAGCTAAAAATTATTTTTACTTGTCAGAAATACTTACTTCTTATCTATATCTTCAATCACTTGGTTGTTATTGGTTGACCTGGCACCTTATTTTCTATCTCTTATCTGGTCAAAAAGATGCGTGGCATTTAGCTTCAAATTGCTGATGGAGTCTTCGAATTTCTTATTATTCGTATTATCATTGTGTTTCGTTTTATTTGTATTTTCTTGCATTACTATTTCTGATTGTGGAACGGAATAATTAATGGCAGGAGATGACAGTAATGATTCGTTATTCTTATTTTTATTAACTGTTACTAATCAAGGCGAAATAATTTTTTGTAGACATCTAATCGACAACACGTTTTTATACGGAAGTATATGTCAGATATCTCCTGCTTACAAGTACATACATAACACTTGGTATCTTTAAGCATGTTATTCGCATTATACTGCCTTGAGCGTGTAAACTGCAAGAAAAATGACAAAACTTTAAACGATAACTCTGCTTATTTATATCTTCGTCGACTCGTCCCATTATATAACGCTCGCGAAACGTAGAAAGAATATGTACAACGCATTATAAAATGCAATCGGTCCAAGAATAAAATTCTTTTTTTTTATAGGTCAAGAAAAGAAATAAAATCTTCAGCACATCACAAATACTGCATGGTCTCCCCCTGAAATATGAATAATTTTTTCAACGTATATGTTCTAGTAAATGTAAAGAATGCCACGTGTGATTTTCTAAAAGTTTTATTATTTAAAAGAAATTTTCTTCGTGAAACGACTTCGCGTGAAAGGAGACTAAAAGGAGTTGCAATTAGGTAACTTGATACCCCATGTGAGCCTTGTGAATCAACGCGAAAATAACTACTTGTATTTTCACGAGTGACATAACCCTGAGTATCCTTTGACGTTACAATTCGACGTCGATGCAATAACCTACAAAGAAATATAACATGATCGAGTATCTTCCGCACGTGCACACGTTAGATCCTCTTCATAGGATCGACACGGACGAAAGGATTGCATAGTCAAGAGTCATCTCTGCTTAATGAGCCGGATGATTCATAATGCTCGTTACTTGCACCGGAAATAACAATTCGTAAAGCGATGATTAAATCTTCTTGAAAGGTATGCCATGCGTCGCTACTTGTGTCACGCAATTAAAGGTATCGAGAAAAAGAGTGTGCAACACTGAAGTACGAATTGAAGGCACGACCCTGCACGATGCATCCACACTTCAGCTTTGGGCACCCTAAGTGGGGGAACCGTAGCACGGGGTTCCTCGAGTGTCCTTAGAGAGGAGAGCATACGTTTCAAGGCCTCAAAAGGCTACGTAGTAGCGAGCGACAAGGCTTTTTGGGATCTCCGTTTCACCTATGCACAGGCAAGAAGACATATAGAGTGGGCTGGAAGCAGGCATCTGCGTAGACGGTTATTTAAAGATTCTTATTGCATTTAAATTCTGTCACGTGACTAGTTGCTTTTTCTTTGCCTTGAGTATTTCCGAGATTCCGAGACTCTGCACAGGGGCTGCATAAGAGAGTAATCTCTTATACAGGCTATTTCACACTGGCCGGAACTTCCGATTGTAAAATGATAGTCCTCTGAGAATCGTTGAGATGGTTCTTTTTCATTCCTTTACGGTATATGCACGCGTGGTATGGAACAGCGTGCCATTTTTTTTCTATTGACTTTACGTTCGAACTTCTTGAGAAATTTATAAAAGATTACAAAAGTGGATTCGTGAGTGAGATGCCAGGAATTCTTATTCTAATATTTAATTTTAGGTTCTCCCTCCGACGATCTATAGGATTTATGTACCTTCCGATTTTTTGCTGACTGCTCGTTATGGACGAATACTAAGAACGATCTTTCGACTGCTGTTTATCAACCGAGACGTTTGACTTTACGTTATTTTGAATAACTTTCATAGCCGTAGGGAAGCGTCGCACGGAGTAACAGGAATGCCGGAACGTGTCATGATACTTGAATATGAATATTGGAAAATAAATACCGAAGCACAGACGTCTCATGTCGAATTGGTTGAACCGTCAGCAACGCCACTTTTCTTAAAATGGAACGTGAGCGAACCGATATTCCACGTCGGTTCGTACGCCACTTTGTCGCCGGCTGATGGTCGGTTTGTTAACCTTTGTTCAGTGGCCATGTATACAATTGGACCGAGCAATATTCTCTCGTGGTTCGGCGCACGAACGCACGAATGCGCTCCGCACGCACGCACTCGTACAAAACTTCTGGAATCTTCTATGCGCGCGCGCCGCCGCCCCAATTTTACCGATCTCGGGTTCAGTGGTATTCTCATTGCCTTGGCTCTTCGCCTACGTTGCGAGGAGACTCATGGAGATGGTGCTAGGATCGATTTGAGTCGCTCGCATACCTTCTGCTATAGAAAACCGACCCAAGGCACTTCCGAATGAAACGACCTGTAGACTTATACCCGTTGTGTGCCGCGCGTTACGGCACGGAGAGAGTATTGACCGTCTCAGCGGGCACAGTGGAAATTTCCACTGCCCTACCTCAAGACCATACCCACGCTTCGCAGAGACTTTCCGGCCCATCTGCTGTCACACTTTTAACATTGTGCTCCAATAGCTTTCCCTCTTTTCAATTGCTTAGATTAATTTGATTTCTATGATGATTCTCATGGGAACACTGATAACGTATCGCAATTGGGAACACGTGTTTAATTGAAACTGCGCAATAAATATAACGAGAGACTACGTGAAATCTACTTCTTGTCTGTGTGAGCACCCGCAATCCTCGTTCGATGAATTTCAATTATTTGTGGATCTAACAAGTTCCGGTGAATTTGCTTCTCCTTGAACTGTGACGAGAAACGTAAATGAACGGATAATACGAACTTTTGTGAAACTTGTTTGTTACTTTGGATTAATTATTAGTGGTCGTATATGGATTTGCGCAGAGTGTGAAAGAACGATTAGAAATTGAATGAACGAGAAATTAGAGGGAAACGTATTTGTTGTATTTTTCACGATTTCTAATTTGTATTCAAACTATTTGTATAAGTTAATTATATGTTTAAAGCTTTGATTTGTTGATAGTCGCTTTATGAAGCAACTGAACTTGTCAATTTGCATAACGTACTTTTTAGGAAATGGAAAATTAGCCTAAACATAAAATGATAGGACATTCTATTTCTTCTAGGGGCCTAGTTAATATTGTGGAAGCTGAACATCATGATTTTATCGCTTAGCTAAATATGTTGAATTTGTAAAAGGAATATAGGAGCATCTAAGCAAAGGAAGCATGAGACAGTGACTTATACAGCTTCTATTTTTAGTCAGACGACGTCCTTGGGGCTTACATAATGACATAAAAAGAATGTGTTCTTTGCTATGGGCTCAGTGGATTAACATAAATAAATTACCGATCGGCCATTTGCAATTTGCTCGCGTGACGATACGCAAGCATTTTCAATGTTTTCGTATTATCAGATTACACAAGACGCTTATTATTGTTTATGCGGTAGAATGGGAACGAGACAGTATAATTGGCATTTTAAGAAGAGTGAGAAAGCACGCTTACCATTCTACAAAAAAAAATTTTATCTGCAGTCTATAGGTATAGGTATGTCCAACGGTCGTTAAAGTCACTTCTGAGGCAGGTTTCCGCCTTCAGTTTCAGATTATTCATTGCTAAGGTGGTGGCAGAATGATTTTCAATGTCGCGAAATACGTTATCAAATCCGTTTAACGTAAGCTGTTAATCCTAAATCTTATTTATGGTTTATATAATTGAAAATTCTATATTATCATTCGAGGTTACTAGTCTGCTTATACAATGAATGTTCAGTGATTCCATAAGCCAACTGCTGGTAAAAGTTGACATGATCAATACCGTTATACTGTTATCTTGTTACGATACTGTTATCGTTAGTTGATCCACATACATATATGAATCTCTTGCCGCCACGTGTCTTTATCAAAAGAGTACTTAAATATCCATGCACCAGGTAAGAGGTCCACCCATGTAAGTACAACTCTACACCACATCAGATTTGATGACTTTAGAAAAATGTGTTAACCGAAAACGTACCAAGGAGTTTATTCTCGAAATCATTCGACATTGTCGTATGCGACATGCGACATGCGAGTGAGTTTCCGTGGTGGCGCTGCACGCGTATCCCGTATGCGAGTATCTTCGTGTCCCACTTTATCGGTAGATATTAGCGAGAGATGCATCGATGCTTACCGTAAAGAATACGATCATAGCGCCATCACGATACTCCACTCGACATGAGAACTATACAAATACAATTGTTCCACCCGATACATGATACACGGTGCAAGAAAATTCTTTCAATTTAAAATGCTAGTAATTTATTATTTATATGGTTATTTATTATCGCTGTTATATTAATATAGATTGGTACGTTTTCGATGGTAACACATCGGCTTGTCGATAACGAAGAGTTCGTGTTTTGCAGTACCGACATTTGTAAGAATTTATCGAATGGTGACGGGTAATTTAGAAAAAAATTGGAACTGAATTGGCTGGGGACAAAATGACTGATCTTAACACGTGACAAGTTATTGTTAGAACAAAGGAGGCATTCGATTTGACAGGCAACGGTTTATTTAAATATCTACTGACAATGAGTTCTATACATAATTAGAATATACTGTTCCTAATTAATGAATGTCATGAAGATTGATATGCTGGAAAGATTTTCAGAACGATGAATTCATTGACAGCAAGGACTTTTAGATTAAATTTATATTGTTTTATGTCAGGTACAAGTCTGGTGTCAGCTATCCTTAAATATGAAACATCGTATTCACTGTTTTTGCCGTTCATGTTGCCTTCTCACATTTCCCAATAATTTTCCAGAAACGTTAGTATCGTCAAGTTAAATAGGATAGCCTGTAATATACACTTGTAAAAATAGTTATTCAAAAATTGAAAAATTTGCTAAGATTCAATTTTTATCTTTGTGAAATTGGCTTGGTGTATCATGAAATGATAACGTATATTTGATTCGCTACTGTTTGCGGTACGAATTATGTGCATCGCATGTCGTGTCAACCATATTTTAACATCGATTCGGTCATAAGGGATTTCCACACTATACTTTTATTTTCAATATCATATTTTATTCATAGAATTTCATTAGATTGAGTGCATGCAAATAACTACCATATCATCACACTTGGCGACTGTGTTGACTATACGAATCAAAGATTATATTCGTTTCAATAACTTCAACCAATCGAAAAAGTCCGGGTTCTTTTTCTTCGCTAAATATAATATTTAGGGACAGCTGCATTATACGCGCGTTTCTCGATGCAGAAGTATTTCATGATGTATTTATTTAATTTACGTAATAATGATTACCTAATGTGCTCTTGGCTAAAAATGAAAAACAAAATATTTCTCGTTCGATCAAGAAAATTGCTCGTATACGAAGAGTAATGTGACGTAGGCGTATTGCAAAACTGAAAAATTCTGGTTCTACGCGAAGAGCGTTTTGCACTTGGATAATTCGATATGGAAAGTCGGGATCGGGCTATTTATTCGTGTCAAGTGGGACCACTCGAACCTTCATTAGATTTCTCGATATGAATAACAGGCACTAATTTGGCTCAAGATAAAACGGTTAGAAAAAGAATTCAGGCTAAGTACGCATCTAATATTTTTCCCTCTAGCCATTTTTTAAAATGATTTTTTAGTATATTTAACGCTATTCGATGGACTAAATCGAAGGTAAACACAGTTCGAGCTCTCGAGTCGCAATAGAGAATTGCCCAAGCAATCACGAGACGTTGGCTCGCAATGAACAATATTTAATTAAAAAAAGGGTCGCTATGCTTGGTTTGAGGGGTGATAAATAGAGGGAAAGAGACTGGATGCTTTTATTTTTAATCAACTTCCGACTTAAGTCCAAGAAATTGAAACAGTATCTCTGCTCGAGAGACCGAGAAGAGAAGATTGAAAAATGGCTGAAAGTCATCCGGTATAAAATTTCTAAAGTCAAAAATACATCCGTATACAATTTAAAAAAATTTATTAATAAATATAAAATCATAATGAATAATAATTATTTGTCTTAACTTAACATTTATAAGCAATAATTGTTTCAATAAATAATGAATAAAAAAATATTTAAAATTTGACCAACTTCTCCAATTTGTAATGTACTTTTTTTCACACAATATCATCCTACACGCAATTGATTCTTCTTTGCATTCAAATCTATATTTACATGAACCATTTACACGCCAGAGACCACGTGCCACGAAAAAAGTTTAAATATCAACCAAGCATCCTTTTTTCACTAAATACTGATATTAGTAAAAATCAAGCGTCGTCCATAATAAATGTAAATAAAGCATTATTAATAATTCATTGAAAAAATTGTAATTCCCAATCGTTAAATAAAAGTAAATCATTATTGAACGCATTTTATTTTTATTTCAGAATTAAACAAAAATTAAATGACAGCTCTTTATTTGCCTTCGAAAATTTTCTACCGAGGTATCTCAACGACAAATGAAAAACAAACTCAACAATCCACTAATTACAACATAATACATAACGAACTCAGAAAAATCCTCATCTCCTTCAGACGTCGACTGTATTCATTAAAGGTTTCCTTCTGTAATGCATCATTCGAAGATTCATGTCTCGCAACATTGCCGGAGGAATAAAATGCTAATGAAAAAGTAAACAGGCGGGGTCGAGTCAGCACCAGGCACGAAGAGGTAAAGGGAGGAAAATGTAAAAAAAGAAAGATAAAAATAAAGAAAAAGAAAGACGACGAACTAAAAAATGAACAAGAGTTAAAAGAGATTGGTTTTAGAAATAAAGTATGTCTGCCTTTTTGACTCGGCTGTTATCGAGATCGCGGGTGGATCCTCAATTTTTGTTGCTGTATTATTTATCAAGCAGCTCTGTATGCATACTTCTGAAACTCCACGCTTTGCATATCTCAGCCCAAGCCTGAAAGGCCTGCGGTGCTCGGGGCTCCCTTCATTCCGTCCTGACTGAAGATATTGCCCGTGAATCATGAATTGATTCGAGACACGTGCCAAAGCTTATCTAGCAACTTTACCGGCAGCCCTGCCACCATGTTAATATAATGCACTTACCAACATTGGGAAGGGGTTAGGTAAAATGAATGAGTAATAAGTAGCTTCGAATATACGATAACGATAGCATAACAAAATATAAGCAAGTCTATGTACTGTTGTCGATACATCACATTCAATAAGGAGACTGGCAAGTGACTTATATATTTAATCGTTGTTTACATGACACTTTGTATAATAGTCTATTACTGCTTGCTGCTCGTTATGGCTTACTTGGTACATCAAATTTCAGTAGAAATTGTATTATCTAAGAAAAGCTATTAGGGGTTTCTCCTGATAACGTTACAAGTATAATTAATGTCGGGAGATGTCAGTGACAGCGGATCTTAAAAAAAATTAATGACGTTGACAATGATATTACTTGGTATGTTCGAGCGTTATTGTTGAAGGTCTTGAAGATTTTGGAAATAAAAATAATTAACGACGATGACATTCTCGAACTGGTTCCGATCATGTTCGGACACACGCATTGTCCATTTCTGCTAATGGGAATTCGTTTGTAATAGAAATTGCAGAGCAGCAAGAATTTTATTCCATGTACAATTTCACAAATGGCGAATTTCGCGTAACTGTCGCAGCAATCAGTAAAACGCCATTCATTTTTGTCTATTGGTGGATTTTGAACAAGAGATATTCGTATTGAATTTTTTAATTGAGATATGCTCTTTCAGTATATTGTGTATCGGATTTTAAAAATGAAAATTACGATGCATTAAATATGTCAAATCTGATTTGTCACGCAAATGACAGTTGAGATGAGAATGTCAAAGAAATGGCAAACCTGGTCAAATTGTGCTGTTCTAATTTATATTTCGTCCTTCGCGTATTAATTGAGAGCACCGTCAAAGTCAGAGTGCATAGACTATAGAACTCTATCAAAATTAACTAATAGATACGTAAATCGCATCTATAAATATATACCCATATTTCAATAAGCAAAATAGAATTTGCCATGGGAGACAACAGAGTGCAAAGTGTGAGATAGAGATGATTAAAACGATCAGCGAAATCAAGCGGAAATGCTATTAACCGACAATGGCAAAGTCTCCAAATGTGATATTTAAACACAAAAGCTTTAAATGGAAAGAAAGGATTACTTTTTGCGAAACAAAAAATGCGAATGGAAATGCCCCGTTTTACTGGTTTACCCCATTAAAATTCGCGAACCATTGTTAAGCGATGCATTCACGTTACAAAATTAATGCTCGGTCATAATTATTCGTAATGATTGTAATTTCATTGATAACCCGTAATTAATTCGTATTAACCATCACATACCCATGTATACACGTATCCACGTACTCAAAAGTGTTTCTGGAAACCTTCGCGTGGCTTCGTATGGAAATTTGAAATATTCAAGCAGTTGCAACAAAGTCGCTCAAATGCCTATTCAAACTACTATTGATCATGAACGTAGATAATAGCCTCGACCCCATTCCTTTTCCACATAATAGATCGCAGTGGTAACGCATGGATAATATGTTAAACCGATTACAAGCATCCCTGATGTTTCCCTCTAGCCCAGGTCATGATCGTATTTATGCTCCCTAGAGGACGTGGCAGTAAGTCCTCGATATCTTGATCGATGCTCGTGGGAGGTATAATACATGGGTATTGATTATATTCATACAATATATCCACAATGTGGTTGATAAAGGACATCGATTATTTATGCCTACGAATTTTATCTAAGCATTTTTATATATACATGTTTATGCACTGAAAAACGGTAT
Organism: Calameuta pallipes; assembly: GCA_030142375.1. Lineage (NCBI taxonomy): Eukaryota > Metazoa > Arthropoda > Insecta > Hymenoptera > Cephidae > Calameuta > Calameuta pallipes. Next base: position 105,473 of record JARQSW010000120.1, read on the forward strand.
CTTGTACGTTCTCCTTTGGTTTATACGATGACTTACATGCAATATATTCTCATTTGGGTACTTTGGATGAAGTTTTGGAAATTGCGTTTACGAACAGACTAAAACGTATATAGTAGAGAGAATGGAATTTCCAATCTTGTTTGACGCCTGGATACTTGGAATTAACGTTGCGAATATATCCGGCGTTTATATTAGAAACCAATATTCATGGCTGTGTCACGGGACCCTTGTATTACGCGACATAATGATTTAAGGCATTCGCCTAACAGGCGCCTCACTTTATTTCATCTATATACGTATAGGTACAGGAAAATGTTTTCTGAAAGGTACGTAGAATGAATTTTAGGAAGTAAACACAAAGAAAAATGAGCTTTCAGTTTCGGATATAAGAAGCATAAAATTCGATCAATGAATTTCAGAAATTGTATGGTTGTCTAAGGACGCATGAAAAATACAGGACATGGTGATACAAGAATTATGAAACGCTGGTATTTCATGAAATACAGAGAAACTCTGTTTTTGTCAATTTTGAAAAAAAAAATTTGATAAGGGTCAAGTATTATTAATATTCTAAATACAATTTTTTGATATATGGAAACTCAAATTTCATTACCGACGCAATTTTCGATCTGTTTTTCTTAAGACGAGTAAAACAATTAGTCATTTTATCAGGTTAAACGGCTAATAGTATATTGTGTAAATACGAAGTTTAACGAGTAATAATTATAAGATAAAAATCGCAAATAGGGAATACAGATTCGTAATCAAGTAAGCCATCAAATTACAGTAAAGCCGTTAAAAGTAGAACGTACTGAAAGAGCCATCAGGAATTCTGATGTTAACTCATAAAAGAACAGTACCGCTATAACGATATTAGAAGGACGATATCACGAACGATAGTATACGAGAGCACTGATAGCGATTGAAATTACGGCGCTATCATAGAAGAGGATCCTATTATCTGATATCGGAAAGGCATTTGAAAATTAGTTTTTATCTGGTGTGCAAGTTTCGTCGGACGGTGGTTTTGCGAGAAATTTCAGAAATGACGTCACTCACATAGCAAATACATAGAGACAAAGGGACTATATTATTCACCATTACTGGCAAAGCTTTTAGGGCCCGAAAATCATGCTGGCTTTGAATGAGTAGCTAGAGAGAAATAAATAACTTAATTTACTTGCTACCACGTAAACATTTCGTCATGACGAAAAGCTCCTGGTAATGGTTAACACGCTGGAAATTCAAGTGTGTTATTCACTATCCTTTCTATGGTAGTCTTACAAATGTGTTATTCTCGCATGTTCCAACATAAAAATAATACACTTGTAGAAAGTCACTGGCACAGAAAGGATAGGGAAATAAAAAACTTGGATTTGCAGTGCACATATTAAATGTTTCTTCCTTTTGACGCTAACAACCTTCTGAATGAATTAACGTCAAATTTGGGTCGAAAGTAAAACAGGCACTTGATCCTTAAATTAAATTAACATTGGTAAGTATTCTCCTTAGCTCAAATATTTTTTGACTGCTTAAACCTATAAAAGCAGCTGGCAATAATTGCAAATTTTGCAATCTGTAAAATGGAATCGCCATTGTTTGATGGACGAATGTTCTGCCAATAATTTATTGGCACCCTTTACAGCTGAATGCGTTGTATCGATCTAGTGATTATCATTTTATCACAGCCGTTCTCGTTAACTTCTTTTTTTTATTCAAGTCAAAGACAGTCTCTCATTTAATGCCTGATATTTTCTAGATTTTCCTCATTCAGATGTATTTTCAAGTTAACATCATTACCCTATTTTATTAGGTAATAATAAAATAGATCCGATCACCAAATACAGCGGATATTAATACGTTGACTGCTCGACGAAATAATCATCACAATATTAATGTTATTAAAAATGTTTACAAATTTTGTAACTTATTTGTTTCAAGCTTTTTGAATAAGTTCGACAACGTGGGTGACGTTGAATAGCTCAGAGTAGTAAGTCGCCTACCATCTTTGGAAAGCTCGTCTATTCACTGAATACACAAGTTGACGAGCTTCTTCCTGAGCTTCCACGAGTCATGTGTATGAAACTTCTGTGTCGCTACTCTGACTCCACTGCTTGCAAGTGCTTGCGAGTTACGTACAATGGGTATGACGTAGGTCGAGTTGACTGTGCAAGGAAAATGTCTCTACCGTAAATATATAATTCTAAAAGTTTGATATTTATTAAAAATTACGTATTATGCATCCGTAAGCAATGGAGTATGTTTTTATTGTTAGAATGAAGCCACTGAATGATTCATCCTCACGCAAGGTTTTCTTATTAAAAAAAAGTCTCTGTGCGCAGAATAAAGAAATTCATACCAGTGGTTGATGTTTTCCTTTGAAAGCCAACCTGCCGAGCAATTCCAGCAAGAAAGAGGAAATATGCGACTCTGATTCTTATTACTGTTGGGAGCAACGTCAACAACCAATCACTAGTAAATCGAATATAAAGAGAATTCTTTAAAAAGTATACTTATACTTATCCTTTTACTCTTTCGTCGTTTCTTTTGCTCAGCTCGATTGATTTTCTTCAAAGCAGGAGACTGCGCTAACAAGCTGGACGATTTTCTGTCAGTTCTATAATCCCTTGGAGACAATCTGCGTAATGCGATGAGGTATTTAGGTTCTGAAAGTCGTATCATAATAACAATAACGCATAAGATTCAGTTAGCACTGAATCTAATGACTTTGTCAATATTGTCAGAAGAAAAATTAATTTTGCAAATAACTGAATGATGCATTTTCCTATGAGGAATCGTTTACGCCTAACGCTCTCACGAAACTTCATCCGTCTAAACGCGACGCTTGAAGCCCTATCGCTTTTAGCGTAAGCAGCTTTGCTCAGGCAAAGGGTCCGTTTAGAATTTCATAATCAAAGGTACCCATTACCAGGGAGTTATTTCTATTGGCTGGTTGAGGTATGATTGAACTGTGGGCAATTTGCGGATAACATGTTGCAGCGAAGTTTATTGTATCTCATCAATTACCTGAATATTCTCATCAATTACCTGACGCTATGACTTCAAGCCCTCATGAAGTATATTGAATATATGCTCCGAAAAGTTCCAACAAAACCGTAAAAATGTGTTGAAATCTAAAGATTAACTTATCATGAACTATAGCCCTGAAATGATTTCTTAGCTTTTTAATATAATTAGCCAAAGATTTATGTATTTTCGAAATTCCCTGTAAAATTCATAGAACTATATGACGCGGATAGTTAACAATGTAAAGTACGAGAGAGCTCGGCTTCTTAGACATTGAGCTTGCGATAGACTTGCATGAGTTTCTGGAGTATCCTTGTAGCCTCAAGTTGTACAAATGAAGTCGGATAGACCCTCGTTAGAAGCTATAGGTCAGTACCACCGAGCTGTTGAGCGCAGGACGTCTTCGAGTTCGCAGTTTGGATTGCGGTTGGTTGAGACTCAAGTTAAGTTTAGGTTCGTTCTTATAGCTCGACGTAGCTTTCTGTTGAGGTAAAAGCTCACAGGAGTGTCCCGAGAACATTCGCGCAAAATAATTTGAAGCCACTTTCCTCGGCGAATTCGCTAGTCAAGCAAACCCGCTTTACGAGTTCGCTCGGACAATTAAGTAATTAGTTAATTAACGTCGTTCATTTAACTAAGAGGAGCAACCAAGGACAAATGGGCTCTGAGCGTAGGCAAGTGTTACCACAGAGGTTAAAGGCTCTAAATCATTGGGCTTTTACAAACAATAAGCCACAAAGGTAACCTTCAACTTTTCCCATGTACATCCTACCCTTCAGCGTGTTACTTGACGCACATAAAAGCTAAGTCCTCGTCATTTAACTGACTTACCTGGAATTTGTAAAATCTGTTTAAATTTCTCTCCTCCGCGTATCTACGTGTCATCCACGTCCTGAGTTATTTCGATTCTTCTTACATATATGTTTCTCCTGCGACATCACACAATTTTGTTGCTTCACTGAATGCAAGCATATACAAATAGATAATGTCATTCAAGAACTAATATATCATCCGAAGTCAGCGCGGTCATTTACTTCCAATGATTGAACTAAATTCAGGTAGTGAATTGATTCTGACCCTTTCTACGTATATTTAACCTTTGTCCTGTATCTGCATTACACGATTATCCAAGTAGTTGGGCAGAAAGGATTTAGTGTGAAATAAATTTTTACCTCCATATTTCTATTCTCGCCTCTCCACAAAAATAATATTAGCATTAATATATGCGTCGGGAAGTTTACCGCTTGCAAGATTTTCCGACTTTTTCTTTAAAGAGAACCTCGATGTACTTTTACAACTCGACGATCCCTTTTCCCTTCCTGAATAGCTATGTACGTGTACGTGAAGTGCTGAAGTGCTTCGGTCTCGGAGGAAATTCGAAACGTCTGGTCTAGTGATGCTGTTGGTGTTCCTGGGGTTCGGAAGTGTTGCGGATGATGTTTACAGGGTGCTGGAGGAGTCTCACGGCTTCTCGAGTCGAGACTGAAGTGCGGAATAGGCTGATAGGTGAGTGCGTATTCATGAACGCGCAGGGGGGAAAAGAATGGAGTAGAAACCTTTAGGGATATCCTATACCGTCTCAAGCTGGAAGCGTCTCGATGGATAATTTTCCAGTGTCTTACACGACATTCTTTCTCTCGGTCGCTTTCTCCTTTCTCATTCGAGAGCCTCGTGAATTTTTGCGTATCAAGGTACAGACCACTACCACCTATATCACTGACTGGTTCCCTGTGTCTGTATTGTAGAGGGTTGAAGCAGCGCCTGGATACCAAACTCACCGGTAGCTGTCAACAACCTTGACAACATTAAACGAAGGATTCAACTACCTCGCATTTGTCTGCGATTGGTATTAACTCTTCCTTTGTTCGCAAGGCTTGACTTATCAGTCGTACTTTGTTCTATTCAAATGCGTTACTCGTGCCTTGTAGAATCTGCTGGAATTTAAAGTAACGACTGTTTTAGAGTCACTCGGCTAGAACGCGCGTTTAATTCTTTAGAATTTTCACTGATCTTGTCTCTGTGGATCAAAATATTCATACAGAACGAGGCTCAATTTTGAAATAGACGAGAATACCAGAGGAAACTTTACTCTCGGCTTCGAGTGCAACTAGAACACATCCAACCGAAGCCTCAACAAATGCTTTGAATAATGGCTTTCCTGCAATTTGAAATATGAGCTGCGTCTTCCTTCATCCTCATTTTCCGCTCTCTCTGTCTCTACCTTTGCCTTGCAAATATTTTCGCTGAGCTTGTGTGGTCAGGGATGAATAAATAGGGAATACCCCTTTATGGTAGGTTCTTGGGCAAATGGTTCATTCTGTCAAGTGGTCATTGTGATCTGAACATGCGATATGCGGATTTGAAGATATCGTCAAGCGGAATTACCTACATAGTTTTACTCTTTAAAAATAATTTGTCATTTTTATCTCACGGAAACTTGATCTTCCGTATTTCTGAAAATCAGCGATGTTAAGGTCTGTCGGCATTGAGTCGTGTGATTTAGGATAGAAATTAAAAAAGACAAAAGGTAGGTATATGTATAACGTGTACAATGTATATCTAACGCCAAAACGTGAATATACAAAAAAAAAGTCTAACATCAGTATGGGTAAGTATGGGCAAAGTCTGGCTTCGTTCTGATAAGAGTATGGTATCGATTTGAGAAGTCTGAATAAAGGTATGAAAATATTAGATGCTTTGACAACAGTATGGCCCCATGCAATTTCAACCAAATTTCGTTTACAGAGGAAGCAAATGCTACCGGCCAGTGTCTCTGACTTCGACGACTGTTTCAGAAGACTTTTGATAAATTGTATCTCGATACATCTTAAGAGTTTCTCGTTATAATATTTTCGAAGTTCAAGAGTTACCCATTGCAGTTTTCTGAGTCTCGGAGGTTGTCGTCGTACTTAGTTGTTTGTACAGGTATTTCTCTGCCTTAATATTCGGAGTCTAGTCTACGTCAAGTCTGCACCTATACTTTGTACGCTACGAAGAAACGCCAAAACTTCGAAAACTACGGCAGGGATAATAGGATGGATGCAGTTGCCCGTAAAATTTATTTTTATTAATCTTATATGTATATAGTTTGTTACGTTATATTTTTTTGTACAAGTAAAAGAAAATCAATATTTTCCATACGACCTTACATTGGCTCTTGTCTGAACCCAATGTATACTTTGAATTGGATTTACATAGTTGACCATTACTATGGGTATGGATGACGATAATGCTATATTTTGATATTCCATCCTTAATACACAGAAGAAATTTTGAGACGGGCTCGTATTTCTACTTGGCCTGAGGAGGTTTGTTCGCTTATATTTACTGTGAGGTAGGCAAGTCGCTAATGGTCGGATGTCCCGAATCCAAATTCAGTGCCATTTATATACAGTTAAGGGGGTTACAGACAGTATTTATATTGGTCTGTTAAAGAAAAAATAACATCAATTTTTTAAATTGGTCTTCGGTTGGTCACGCGGTGGTCACTCCAGTATAGGTCTGAGGAAAGTATAGTGATTTGCGGTGGCTACTGTCACGCACTGAAATGACGAGCAAATGGTCTCATATTATTGGACTTTCTTCAGGACATACGTTTTGTGCTCCTTAACTAATAATTTGCTTTGCTATGTTGAAGTATTAGTCGCTTTTACGAAAAAAAATTTCCTTTACAGCCCATAATACTTCAAAAGTACGATAAAGTATTGTGGTGATAAAGAGTTAGAGGTACTGAAAATGATTACAAAGCGTTCCTTCAAATTCGAAAGAAATCGATTATATACCCAAACATCAGGACCTATCCCAGCAAACCATTACATTATTTTTCAATTTAAAAAATTCAGCTGTTTTTTTCCTTTTAAAGGACCAAATCAAATATTGTGTGAAAATAACTAAGACACGAGTTTTCCATATAGCTGTGTAGGACCTCGAAAATTTAAATATATTTCAGGCAGAAATTCAAGTTCGCTCGCTGAAGATGTGAACTAGGTGGTTTGGCGAATACGGAAATTATACCCTTCGCAATTTCTACTTGTCATTATTTCCACAGGGATAAGGTTATACGAATAAGCGAATCTGCACCTTCGCGGTATGAATGTATAATTGCGTATCCGTTACAATATCTGTATCTGTTTTTCAAAATAAAAATAAATTGAATAGTCCATCGAATTTTTGAGATTTTCAATTTAGTGGTTAACCACTGCTGTTAAATTTATTTTAGACCACATAAAATTTGCATTTATCTTATATTGACATTTAGATATGGCGTGGGTATGTTGTACCACAGTATGAAACATTAAGCTGGCTGAGGGTTGAAACAACAAAACAATATAACTCGGTGGATCGATGGTAGGTATATGCTTTTTGAGTTCACTCCCTCACAACTTACATTTTCTCAGCCCACGCCGGGTGATGGGTACATATGATAGTCAGCATTGTCACTGGTCATGAATGCCATAGAAGGGGAACCGCCTGAGCTGTTCCGAGTACGTGATTGGTACTTCGCCTAGCTTACATGTCTCCGCATTAAGTAAGGTACGAGAAACTCTACTATATGTAAAATAGCACGTCTGTTTATTTAGCTGAAAACTTTAGATTTAGGGGATGTTGCTCGATGCACAAGCATTCCACGCGTACCAAGTTTACATAAGTAAACTAGCATTATCCATCTTACTCTATTTATAGACAAGAATTCTTTAAGAACTATTTTACATACAGTGACTATGAATTATTGCTTTTTGTCGTTTAAGCTCTAAAGCTGCGTGACGCTGAGCTTATCATAGTAAAATTCCTAAGCAAACAGATTGTAGCATGTATTGATAGTGATTCAGTCGCGATACTACTCATTATTTTGTACGGGTTGACTATGCTGCTCTAGACTATGTAAATTTCGTTTTGCTCTACTTTATTTACTGCGAGTCCAATTTGTTAAGTTGATTAGAGCTGATACGACTTCGCGATTACATATTATTCTGCTTTGGTTTTATTGAATATATTTATGAGGTTAGGTTATAAATGAATCCTAAATTTCTTTCTCTTTTTTTTCTAGCTTGTAACTTCCCTTCTCATCCTTCCCCCTCATGCATACATATTCTTGCGACTTTCACTCTTGTGGTTTCGTTCTTCATTTATTATCGGACTTCCGGTATGGATCTATTCTGTTCATTTCGCGGTATCCGACCCTGATTTAATTATCGGGTTGAGTACCTATCTAAATATTGATCATCATGGTACATCAATGTCCTTTAATTATCGTGATTATTCAGAGGAATTATTTTGACTGTTCTTGGCGACCTGTCGCGTATAAAGATTTACCAAAATCGATTACAACTTCCACTTAGCTTTGCTATACCTGAACCATGGTCAAAGTTCTTTCTGGATTTCGAAAGAGAAAATTCTCCTGTTCGTAGTTCTCATGTGCTTATAGGGAGTTCAGAGTATGTAGTTTCTGTTGAAAGAATTATAATGGAAAATCCAATATATGATTCTTTTAACGTGAGTAAAATATTAATTAATTACATTGTCCAATCGTAGAATAACAGACGTATAGAACGTACTCATATGCTTTTCCACTTTCCACGGTCATTACTAAAATATTAATTTCTAGGATACTGACCTCATGAAAAATAAATACTGGCAATTATTGAAGCACGTCATATATCGATCCGTGCTTTGGTTGAATTTCAAAGGGATAGTATTTATTCTAATTGGTAGGTATGGATACTACGTAAAGATAAGTCACTTTACCGAAGTAAGTAGGAAAAATTAGGTTATGGGTGTTTCATGTGTAATAAAAGGTCCTGTCAAGGGGACTCATTTACATTAAAAGTCATAGGAAGGTTACACTTCAAAAGCTATTTTACTTCTGGGCAATCTAGAAATGTCAAAAAATACCAATACGAAAAAGCAGGTATAGATTTGATTGCGATTAAACAGTACCGTTGTATAAATCATTAGGGACTCAATTAAATTACTTAAATATTACAATAACTACTTCGAATGCTTTCATCAAGTCTTTTCAATTATTCGAGTCTGATCTCGCTTTACGAATTTATGATAAAATGTATGTAAGTACAGTTTTCGAGATTGGAACGCATGTCTTTTAACTAACCCTTGAACCTCATACCAGACTGTAATTAGTAATTACAGTTAGGCAGGGTAAGTGGTTCTTAGGTTCTTGCACAGGGCTATACTTAACCCCAGCTGTTCAGCAGGGCAGATGTATCGGGTGGTCGTGTGTCGGTACATGTGGTAAAATTATAAAGGGTTGTAATTGCCCGGGAGGAGCAATTAGTATACACTGGTAGTTTGCTTTCAATGTGGCTCTTACATATATATATATATGCCTTTAGATTCTACGGCTATTATGATTATGTATATGTACATTGATCCACATTGATACATCCAACGAATAAGTTCAATAGCACCGAAAAGGACTGAAATGCGATCCCATAATCTATAAATCAGAGTAGGATGACATTTGCCGCGTGTTTTGGGTTTATTTTTAGTTTCAGTCCTTTTGCACTCTCGTCCATTTTCGGATTTGGACTATGTTTTTTTACCGGAGCCTTTGATCCGTATTTATGCTTTTGAGAACTTCTGTTCTACCGTGCGGGAGCAAATACCGCGACGCAAGTGTCGGATATTGGAAAACCAATATCGCTCGGTTGACAATGGAGAATCCAAATGCCACGAGAGAAATTTTATTAACCTGATTGAGAGAGAATGCGGCGAGTAGGAGTTGTAGAATTAAACAAAAAGTTCGTACGTGCGTACATTGTCTTCTATTTATTATTTATTGAATTAAGCGTTAATCAGGACCCCTTATAGTCGATGTACTGGTTCAATGTTTCTTAGACAGATCTAAAACAATGATGTTTATTAGCAATCCTGCGGGTGGCTCTCTATATAAGTTATTTTTACGGAGTATCGATGTCGTTTTGTCCTGAAATATATTTCAATTTTATATTTAAGCATATATTTCCGAAGTTTTATGGAAAGCCACGTATGATTTATTAAGGATTGAATTGTTCGCGAACTGTAAAAAAAGCATTGAGTTTATGAACCGTCTCTAGTACAACAGTGAAAGGGGAAGGTAAGCATAATAGGACCGACATCCATAAGAATCTATACAACGCTTTTGTATTGTAGCTCAATTAAATATAGAAAATACGTAGTCGTTAAGCCTTAACTCCGTTGCAACTTTAGTTACTTTTCAACCATTTTTTCATTGAACGCGTTTTTCAATGTTCACGATCCAATATCCCCCCGGCATGTGTTGTAGTTCGCCAGCAAATCAAAGTTTCATTTATCATTTCACAGTTTTTAAACTTCGATCCGATGTATAGAAATAAAATTTATAAAATTTATTCGAATTCGTTCAAGCTACCCAGATGGGGTTTTTCAATTGGCCCAATTTTAGGTCAATACTGTGTATCAGGTCCCATGCTCTGCCAGTATCGGCAACGTTAACATCGAGCCAACGTCAAAGGCTTCGTTCGTACCAACGTACGTGACTGTTCATAGTAATGAAAAACGGGCCAAATAGAGAAAAAAAATCATGAAAATCATTTTATTATCCTTTTCATACGTTATCAAGTACAATCAATACGCCGAGTCCCGAGGATCAACATAGGATGCAGAAATTTTCTCTTGAAGCATCCCAATCTCTTGTAAATCAGCGACGAGGTTAGAATAGCAGTTTTTAATTTTTCAGACAAATCATCAGTTATCGTTATTTAGTTTTTGAATTTTTCATACCTTTACTTACACGCCAGTGGTCAAATGTACGTCTTCGTCTTGAATGATAAAGTTTCATCTTGTAAATTGTTGGCTTCTTCGCACCACAATCCAGACATAACCTCACAAGCATGCAGTGACGTATCGCTAACTCAAACGTTGGCTTAAAGTTGGCTCAATATACCAGCCAATCTCGGCCGGAAGTTACGAACGAACCGTCGGCACCCAGTATTGGACATATGCTCGCCCGTTTTACCAGCCTCGACGAATCCTACCTAGGTACTCGCTTCACTCTTAAACAGGCCAACAGATACGCTTATTCGGATTCGTCTGTGGCCTTCGCCATACCAACACACAAAGGGACAAAGTGACAAATTTTCTTTCAGAAAAATTAGAAAAATAAATAACTATATCTACTGCTCATGTAATTACATTGTAAACCTTATAAGTTATAACTATTCGAGTCACCACGAGCGACGATGCCCGCATTATCAGATAATCCCACCTGTCTCCGTTGATAATAATTCAATAATAGTGATTAGGTCAAACGATCTTATAAACTATAAATAATTATATGTACACGATAAAAGTGGTAGACTGTCAGAAAAAAATCGAATCAATATAACATGTAAATTGTACTAGATTTTGTCATTCGTAACTACTTATCCTACATACTTACAAGTACGTATTAGATCGTACGGCTGGCTTCTTCTCTTCTGAAAACAATGTCGACATTATATTTCGTGTAAAAATATGGATACCCGAAAGAGAAGTAGAAGAACCAGAGCGTAAGCTAATACATATTTTGAAAGGTGAGTCTGAGAACAATGGAAATTACGAAAATTATTGAATATACGTAGAAAGTAATGAATGATGAATGATCGTATAACATTGATTCGACGTGAAGCGTAAGAATTTCAGTGAAAACATTTTTTTCCCTAGCTTTTATAGGCTAGTATGGGATTGATGGATGGTAAAACTTTTTAAGACGACATTACATAACAAATTCAACGTTCACGATATTAGTACATAGAAATAATTGACGAACGAGTAGTTCGCATAGGGCTGATGCTGATCAATCAATATAAAAATATTGAGACTTCTTAACCGTTTGAACTATTCGGTCGAATCTGATGCATTCATCGTTGAAAAAAATTAATTTTCCATATACTGAAATTTCACCCTCGAAATACTCGGCTTATGCAAATTTTACGTACTTTACATCCTATTGATATTTTTTTGTAAATGTCCACCCGATCAGTTCAGCTGTTTGATTTGAATTTTCAGTACATTAATATGTACGTATTAATCACTGTACGCACGCGCACTATGATATTTCGCGATGGCAAATGCATCAGACATTCCCGTATATTCGATGTGATCCGTGCGAAAATATAATCCATGAAAACAGATACCCACGTGTGACATATAGTTAAAAGAATTAAATTATGACAATAAACGTTGAAAAAGTAAATTAAAAATAAGTATGATTTATAGACAATAGTCTGCTCAATATAGTTACGTATTTCAGTATACGTTAATCACGCGATAACAAAAATGTGAAAATTGTGCGTAACAGGAAAAATAAATAATTGCGTATAATCGGCGTTACGTACAGATTTCACAGACTGCCGCATGAATTGCGTACAGTAACCGTAGCTATTTGCGAATGCTTAAAACCGTTTTCATGCCGGAAGAGACATATAGCATGATTTGGCATTTCTCACCCTCGATAAGATGAATCATCACGGAGGCGGGCTTTGCGTTGTTCGGAACACAGGTGTAGTTTCCACCATGATAGGGTTTCGTTTTTTCAATGAGCAAAGTGGAGACATTCTCCCTGAATTCCACTGTAAATTTAGATTCATCATTAACGCTCATTACGCGGCCATTTCCGTACCAGAATACGTAGAACGGACTTTCCGTGGCAGCCATTATCTGACATTCTAGACGTAAACTTGAACCTTGTTTGACGTAAACGTCGGGGGCTCCTGGGATTACCGAATACGGTTCGGTAATGTTCAAGCAAATAAACTGATGTTGGATTGGCACAGTAGGAATCTATAACAGATCGTGTTTGATGAGATGTCATACATATAGACCGAAAGGGGTGTCCAACCACCTGGACTCACTATCGGTACCACGATTTAACTTATTACAGGGAGGACAGAAGAGAAGCCAGAAGGGCCTCAGCTGCGGCACATTCGGATTTAAATGGATTATGGGTTAGTCGAGTTTTTGGTAAGTACCGGGCTAATCGGATTTTGATAGTAAATTTTCGAAAATTTCCAAGATGCTGATCAAAATATAAATTTTGATTCTACTGAAACTTGGTACCTGAGAGTTTTCGGAGTCGCGGAATCAAATTTTGATATCTGTTTTTCGAAATTCGAGTTCAAAAACAAAATGGAGGATTCAATGAATCTGATACAATAAAATATTTTATGACAAGAAAATGAATTTTTTCGGCAGTTGACCTGAAGTAAAAAATTACGAGAAATTTCGTCATTGGCAGTGAAGGGATAATATAAAATATTATAATATAAGGCAATAATGTTTTTAACGATAACATAATTTATGAGTAAGTCTTTGTCGATAGTCAAAAGTATGTTGACTGTGCTTCCTGATTCATCATGTGAAATTTACATACGAGATAAATTGCTTTTCAGTGCGCTTCATTTTTCCAATACGTCACGCTTATCACAGTTGCTTCTTTTGAAAATATCTTTAGCAGAAAAATACATAAGTTTACGTGACATTCGTAGAGGCCTGCATCTTCTTTTCTAACTACCGGGATGAGCAGTGGCCAACCAAATGAAGGTGGTCTAATAATGATTCTAGCTTCCGGTGAATCAGTCGTATTATCAACAGTTAAAAGTTGTCCGTCTTTATGGCGTATCCAAGTAACCTGCAATAGACAAAACGAATAAAATATATCAATTAAATACTATATTCACATCATTTTATGCACTACAATGACAAATGATCCGAGTGGTCGAAGCCGTAATAAAAAAATCAATTTACATATTACATCGCCGCTACAGCTTACAGAGCCAGGCTACGTTGTCGTCTATAAAAATTTATTTCAAGTTTCCTCCGTCTTTTTCTCCCCCCACGATAAAGTTATATGTATATTCGACGTATAGGTAAAATGAATTTTGAATATATTTTGCGTCTTTTTTGCTTCTGCGTTTTTTTTTGTATATGTCGCATATACAATGAATATATTTTTCAGTTTGAGTTATTAATGTTATTATATACATGGTGCATATATTGAAACATGTATTATATAGACAGAATATAATTTTAACCTAAAATTTTTTCCGCTTTTCGTATACGTCGCACATACGAAGAATATATTTCTTATGTATTTTTATTCTCTGATATACATGTATATTCTTTGTATTTACGATACCTAAGACCGCAAAAAGTTATATATACAAAAAATATATTGCCTATTGGTTGAATATATAATATAACTTTTCCGTGGAGTTTAGCCGCTCGAGAACGTGACAAGTGCTCCGAATATGGCGCAAGGACGTGTCTCGCGCTGAAAGTCGCAATGTCTCTAAAACGATTAAAAGTTTTGAATGACGCCAGACGCGATATTCGTGCTGCCGTAGAGGGCACATTTAAAGTTGAAAACGCGACTGTCAACATGGAGGAACTATTTTCAGAATTTCAAGTAGTGGACTGTCGGTAAGACTACATTTTTTGTATCGCATCTCATCTCCCTTAGAATTCATTTAACGTTGTGAATGACTTTAGTTACCATAGACTTTTGTAGGCGCCAATTAGTCTTTAACTTGTCAGAGGCAAGAACATTTTTTAAATGTGAAATTCTATTTGGATCATTGAAGGAAAAATGAACATACGGATTTGCTCTGAATTCCCCAGTACCTCAAAGCAATAATATATTATGAATGAAATTCATTGAAATTAATACAAATCAATGCAGAATAGATATTTTTTAATTTTCAACCGCGATATGAAATTTGTAACGTATTTATTATTGTGAAAACTGACGGACATTTACATATGTACACTACGTGGATTTTATTCGCTGCTGGATACGTACATTTATATCAATACAGTGTATGTACATACCGTGGACCATCTGCACGTTATAAATATTTTTTATGAGAGACCTAATATTTAAATTGACTAAATAAAAATCAGTATTCAGTTTATCGATTCTCGACTCTTTAGATAACTAAATACTTTAGGTGCCATGTTGGTTGTTAATTAAAATATACATTTTTTGAATCTTTCAAGAGAAGCAATTACCTCTATACTAATTACGATTATAGTAATTTCTGTTAAATGCAATTTTATCAAAATCAAAATTGAATTCCACTAATTGTTTATGAAATTTATATTAGTCTGAAATAATTAAATAGAATTTATGAAATTTGGAAAAACATAATACTATACACGGTGCACCGTTCTGTAAAGGTACTGTCGCTCTCAGAAACTTGATTCTTACTCATTTGCCTTTATCTATCATGGTGATGTAATTGAGAAAAGAATATAATAATTGAGAAATAACTTTCTCTTGCAAATTTCATATCAGACCTTTGGGCTTTTCACAGCGATGTCTAGAATGGTAGAAAATTAAGCCAAGATTTTTTCGTAAATTTCTTTAAAATCTTTTATAACGACCTTTTTATTATCCCGTGACACAGCGCTCACGAAGTGTCATAATTCGTCTTTCATAGGCATCCAATCTTCAAAATTAACCCCTTTAGTGTGCGTGACGTGATGGGAAAAGAATGAAAGTAAAGTCTACGGTGACTGTTAGAGCCTAGTGACTTCAGCCGATCATCAGCCGGTCTGTATCATACGAACGGATATAATTAATTAATGAGCAAATTACAACATCAAGTTTTATGGGAGAGTTATGATACAATTATAATATTAGACTCCTAGTAAAAAGATTTTATTTTCACTAAGTAACTGATATAGGTGGAAAAGTGATTGGTTTACGGATTCTTATACCTAGTTTGCCGTTGACGATTTCTACGTGAAAAACAAATTTGTTGTAAATTTAAAGAAAAAAAAATATTGCCCACCATGTTAGCCTCGCCATATTAGATTTTGCCACTTCAACATCAAAATCAAAATCAACGATCTCGAAGAACCAGGTATACAAATTTCCATAAAGATTTATCTTGCAGATAGTTCTTCACATTTTTGGTCCACTTTCTGGATTCTCGTTTCGCGATGCCATATCGTATGTTATAAATAAATTCACAAGTCGTATGATTAATAATGACATAAAATGTAGAAAATTATACAATCTGACAGTAACCGTTTTTTCGCGAGAACATAAATAAAGGTAACATCGGTCCCACTTTGAGGGGTCATTACCTTACGAACCGACATGTAATTAAGTCCCCCTGAAAGTGGAAGCGATGTCGCAGCCGGACTATAACCATTAATCCGACAAGTACTTAAAGGCGGATTCACACATTTTATTGCCTTATCCGTACCATGCATGTCCGTGTACTGTCATAAAAATTTATTTCATAGATCTAACTAGGATTGTTCTCATCTTTTAGTTTCCGTTTTAGTACCTTACTTTTTGCATCAGTATCCGTGTCCAGATGTTAATCCGCGATGATATTTTCACTGGTTGGACGGTACTGAATAATGACGACATTGTGATGTCTGAACGGTGTTGGTACTGAAATTGTGACCATTTCGCACTGATGTAGAACGGATGCGAAACGATTTGCGACGGTACTGAAATGTGTGAATCGACCTTTATAGTTTATGTGTACAGTCAATTATTGTAATCAGCTGCAGTGGCTTATTAAATTTTCATATCAAAGGGTTGAAACGTAAAAAACTAAAAGAGTTTCGTAATGGCCAAGTTGACTGAACAGAGAAGTTGAAGAAGAGCGAAAGATATCGGACACCTTATTCATAAAATCTCTATCCCACAAGTGAAGAAAGGAAAATAATTCTTTTCAGTGTCAAACCATTAATTAAGTTTCGCTCACACTTCTCCTCCCTTGTAGCTGACGCTCTGCTACTACTCCTTCCACCCCTCCTATTACTCGTCCTCTTTTACGCCTTTCGTAGAAAGTGTGAACGTGCGATACCGATAACATCGGCACGCCATTTAATTAATGTTGTCCCGCTCGAAAAGAATGGCGTCCAATCGGGTAAAATTTATCGTGCGACGCCCTACATCGTTTTACCAAATACCTATCTCGATTTTTTCCCCTCACTTTTACTTTGGCCCACCTGATAAGAACCACCATAGAGGCATACATCCGGTGTCGAATATACGTCTTTTTCTTGTCGCGACGTCCGATCAATAATTACTCATCTCTTTCCCGAATATAAATTATTTTAGGCTACTGTTTTTTTTTTCAAACATATCTGCTCGTTTATATAGGCGAAATATTTTGTAATTTTTTCTATAATAATCTGCACTGGACTTCATTCTATTCGACCACGTGTCAAATTTTCTTGATCCTTCTTGTTTACTTTGTACTGACAGCTGTCAAAATTGTCTAATTCTACGTATTTGTATGATTCTCGAAATTTTCGTATTTATTACCTTATACATATACGTTTTAAATATCCCGTACAAGTAAAAAAATAAGTATGCACAAAATTCTTTGTTAAAATACCAATAACCTGAGACAATAGTTTTCAATCGCCCAGCATCTGCAGTCATTATTTCTTACGAGCAAACATCATCGTTTAAAATATCCTAAACTCGAGGTCATAATTCTCAATGTTCAGTTACCTTCGATCCTCGACACGAATACTCAAATAGTCCTGATCATTGTCCCTAGTAAAAGTACTTTCCGCAAAGGTGAACACCGGGCAATGCCGAAGGCGACACGAGAGACTATTAAAAAAGTAATTAATAATACCTCTTGGAATGATATCCTTATCTATCTCAGCCATTACTTCTTGAACCATATTGACTTTTTTTTAACTGAAACGATGCTATAATTTACAAAATTTTATTTCAAGTAAAAAAATTAAACTATACTATCACGACAAGCAGACACGACACCGACTCCCTGATATTAACTGCATTTCATTTTAGATTCTGACAGTTTATCAATGTAGCAAGAAACTGTAATGACAAACGAATTCATTATTCGGAAGCGCAACTTTATGTCTCTACCTACACATGTGACGAAGTTCCTATTTACCAACGATAAATATGTCCATCCCGCCAGTGGGTTATTCATGACACTTTATACGAAGATTTACGAGGAATCAATGATAAATGCACATTGCAACGTGACGGGTTATCTGGAAAATTCGCAATAACTAATATTAACGTAAATAACTAATGATAAACTTTTCTGATCGGCCAGGAAATTTACTCGCACAGCTGTAAAATTATCGTCCTCTAAAATAACGATAAGAAGCAAATTCTAGTAATTCATAGCTATTCAATTATTTATTAAGTTTTTACACCCAGATTTATCGGGATGCCGGACTCCAGGATTTACTATACATACGCTATTCCTGCCGCGTATCAAGAGACATCATGACTCACGCATAACCGTGTGTTAGTAAATTTGAGAAACAGTCACCGGTTGGCCATCTTCAAAATGAGGACATTCATGAAATACACGTGGAAAAGGGACGCCAATAGGCTGCAAACGCGTTATGAATAAAAG
This sequence comes from Calameuta pallipes, assembly GCA_030142375.1. Taxonomy (NCBI): domain Eukaryota; kingdom Metazoa; phylum Arthropoda; class Insecta; order Hymenoptera; family Cephidae; genus Calameuta; species Calameuta pallipes. The sequence continues at coordinate 123,895 of JARQSW010000120.1, forward strand.
ATCATTCTCAAATGACGCCAACAGTACCGTCTTGCTTGTGATTCCAGTATTGATTGTCTGGATGCTTTATGGTTCCTTGCTTTTTATTTATTTATTTCTCTGTATATAATGCAACGTTCAATCCTTATACCCCTCCAGATTTTATCATTTTTCCTACCATCATCCTTCTCGATGCTGGATACGTCAAGAGACCCACATAAAAATCCATAGTGCACCAGGGATGTGCCTGTATCTTAGAGAATTCCTAAAATTCCGAAATTCCTACAAAAATTCCTATCGACCTCTCACAGCAATGCCAGGATAAAACTTTAGAGATTATTACACTTAATATTCTAAGAATCTAAAACCAGTCATGAATCAAAAACGTATATCTATATATCGCAGGGTCATATAAGTAACAATGATATTCACCTACATAAAATATTATGTAGCCAAACCACGTTTAAACAGCAGGAGTGAATGGGAGTAAAGCAGTATTTTGCAGGAATTATATGCGGTTGCACTGAATGCAATGATAGCACCTCGTCAAAATGTGTGAATTTTGTTCAATGATGTTACGTCGAGTGCATCTGTACCCATTTATGTATTACGTAGCAGGTAAATATATACTAGGATGCTGTTAATAGCTGTACAATATTACACGATGGAGCGTATGAGTAGGTCCGTAAATAACGTGCGTTGTGTTTTATATCGTTGTAATTAAAAATATATTTCATACCCGGTGTTCTGTTCTATGATGTATAAATTAATAAGATCTCTGCGTGTAGCAGTTTTTAATTGGATTTTGAAGGACGGACTACATTTCTTTTTCAGCTTGCTTATGAACTCCCTTCTATGATACTGTTGAAAACTTTTTTTAACCTGAATTCATGGCAAAATTATAATTTTATTTTCATAGCGTGTTCGAGATTTTCTACACACGCGAGTATCTCGTTAAGGATCCTTGTGGAAGCTAACGAGTTGTATGGTTCGAAGCTCCTCAAATATCGTGTAATATCTTCATGGGTTCGTCCATTAGTGCTAAATAGCAGGTAAATAGGTATGTTGGATAAAGAGCAAATATTTTCATAAGAAATCCATCGATTGCCAAAGATAGAGAAATTCAAGTGCCTTTTAATTATAGTGGGTAAAGTATGTATACCTTTAATGTGTAATTTCACTATTATAAGGATTTTTTGATTTCAAAGTATGCTACTATTAAAAATTTACAGTTCAGAAACGTATTTTCAATTTCACGGTTCAAATTTGTATTTCGCTACGCAATTCTATAAATGCTTATTTGAGTAGAAATTTCCTAGTGAATATTTAAAAATATATAATATGAAATAAAAGGATATCAAGAAGGGATATCATGGATGATATATGTATAAGAAGGGATATCAAGGGGATGAAAGGGATATCAGTTATAAATTTAGAACCCTATATAATTATTTTATGCGTGTGAATTTACACAGCGTGTGGCGATCGAAATGAACATTGAGGATTTCATAGATTTTTCTAACCCTCAGATATATTAATGTTGTTTCATTACTCAGAGTCTGCAAAGGTAATTATTATTTTTTCGTAATATTTTCACTTTTCATCTTCTCATACAACTGAATACTATTTTTAATACACAGTTATTGTTATTTAATGCTTCCTACAGTTTATTGAGCTTTTTATAAGGAAAATTGTATGAGTGATTTTTTATCGAAGGTTATGTAATATACGTGCTGTAATATTTACTTGTTTTATGCCGAGAAAATTTAGTTACTAGCAGACAAAATTAGGGGTTCGCATAAAAAATCGCCATAACCTTAAATTCAAATTTAGTACAACGAGCCTATGTATATAAAATTTTATACACATATGGCCCGCGTAAACTGATTTAAATTTTTAAGTTTAAGGAGGATTCCCTGCACTATCTTCGTACAGTTATTACAAAAAATATAAAGCTCTAGTACCGCGTGAGAGTTTACTGTATAAAAATTAAACAGCAAGCTTGACAATTTTTAGTAGTTTCATTCACTCGTGTCTGCCCTTTCTTTTTAACATATTCTTTACACATGATAATTGTTTTTTATTTTTTCTTAAAAAAAAATTTTAGAATTTTTCTAACAGACATGAATTATTTTACATGTACTTTACTTTAATAAAACCTATATAACATAAACGTTGCCACTTTGATTAATTTAATAACTTGCAAAAGAAAGTCTCATGGTAAATTTCCTTTGTCACTACAGTTTTCGATTGCTTTACAACGATTGACAACTTATAAATTTCGTATAATGGACATCCGACAGCTGAAAGCGATGACGGTTTTCCTTTTAAGAAAGCTCGCGCATAATTCATTGTCGTCTTTCACCTCTCTATGGCGTTCCGTGAATAATCCGCTATTCGAGGTAGAAAATTGCCAAAGTTACCCTATCCCACCCCAGGGAATCTGGAGGATTTCAAATGCACGTGTACCGATTTTCGAAATATTCATACCATCTCGCCCGCCGTGGAATTTACGTTCGATACATCGGCTGAATGTAATGCCAAACGTTTCGCGGCCATACGATTGTACCTTTATCTACGTTCACATATTTATATGATTCCATACGTGTATCTACCAGTGGATGCACTACAGATTCATATTATATACGCGTATACACACTTGCCCACGTAAAATCTAGCAATTCGGGAATCGCTGCAAAGTCACGTGTATTTCATGGCCGCCATCTCTATGGAATTTCGAATGAAACATCAGAAATACCGAATTTCTACAAAGTCGAGGACATGACTACAAAGTTCAATTTAGGTACATAAAGTATAAATATAGATGTACATACATTTAGTTAGAATGTACACACAGTTACACCACGTCCATGAAAATTGATTGAAATTTGCCAAAGCATCGAACCTGAAAGGTGATTTCCCTAAATTTTCATAATAATTGTGTAATATCTGTTCACGGCGATAATCACGAATAAGGAATTATCTTTATTCGAAACACGTTGAATAAGTAACTGCCGTTGGTCGTACGCCTTAGCTTTTAAAGTGTCTTTTCATATTCGAATAAATTCATTGAACGAATATCCCGATATACACATGATACGATACACATGGTGAATTTCCTGTGACGTTCACCTATGAAACTCAACCGAGGAAACAAACCATCGGTATATAATCGCTCGTTGAAAATGTTTAAAAGCTCACGCAAACTTGACGTATATGGATTTGAGCATTTTTTTCTGAAGCCTCTACATGCCAGAGTGGATCGTTTTATCGTGATTGGAAAGTAAATGTTGGCTCCTGCATGTTTGCGATGGCAAAGAGCGTTTCGAACTCTGCCCTTCCTGCGAGATTATGGGATATTGGCTTACAGTGCGTTTACTTTTTCGTGAAAGAGGTAGCAATCTTTTACAAATTTTTTAATTTTAAAAAATCTATCTCAATTCCCAGCTGATTAATTTCTTGGGATTTTTATTTTATTTGATAACTTGCTGCATAGATTATATTATATGGTAATGCACCTGCATCATTTGCCCATCAGACAGGGTTCTATTCATTTCCATCAGCACTGTAACTCCATACGTGAATTGCTCGATATGGGATATACGTTTTGTTCTGAAATTTCACATAGCTCAATGAATACCCGGCTATGTTTTCGCCGATTTGATTCAATAGCATACGTTTCAAATTGAACAGAATTTTTCACATCAAGTGTTTAGTTACACGTGCAAACAGCATGTACACGTATGAGTGATTGGTCATAGAGAAGACATGCATACGAGTGGATAACAGAGTGCAGTGGATATTTGAATTGATGAGGATCCTGATATACTTTATAGATTGATGTTGCGACGCTCACTTTGGGATCTTATTGAGGCCATGAATTTCAACTTCCCGAATTTCAATAGATTACATGGGACGTAAAAAAAATATATCCAAGCCTATGCACTAAATTTTAATAGAACACTAGCATGGAAGGTAGACTGAAAAAATCATACGAAAATTAAAAAAGTGCGTGTTATGAAATTTTCTTAAAATTCCCAACATTTTATACCAGCTGTTTCCCCTCATCGACTTGATGCAAGTCTCTTGGGAACGGCTTGTCCGGAGTTTGCGAAAGTTGCCGCGTGTAATAAACTGCAACGACATTAATTTCAAAGAGTGCTACCTGCTAGGACACGGAAAAGTTTCAAGTGTATAACGATCATTAAAGTAAAACGAGCAGTGAGTCCTAATTACTGAATGCTATTTTATAATAAGAAATTCCATCTTAAACTTACACTTAACCGCCTAATTACGTTAAGAGTTTGAGTTAACGTTACAAAATACCTTTGATTACCCCAAATGGGTAAACTTCAACAGATTCGAATAAAAAGCACCGATATAACAGTGTCTATCACAATCAATCAATGTATTTGTTCCTCTTATAAATATTCGACGAATAGAAAAAAAAAGTTCCGCATGGAATTAAGCTTCTCTGATTAAAAGTATCATAAATCACTCGTATAACGCTCACCTGTCACGAAGTAGACGATTCATAACGATTGCCCCCGATTAGTCATTTGCTAATCTCAGGTCGACCTTATGGATACTTGGCCGTTGCCGACATCATGTTTTTGCAAACGTATCTATGTCCACGTTATATAGATATACACGCATCGCAACATTTCAATCAACTTGTCGCTTTAGTATATCATATAATACAATATTAACAGTAAATTTTAAATATCGATGCTTAAATCAAGTAGCGTCCTTCGTTTGTAACTTATTCATAGGTTCTCTTGCTCATTTTTTAATTATAACTAAAACAACACGTGCGCTTCGTGCGTGACAAATGGCAGTAGCGCTCTGAACAAATATAGTTTCATACTGCATATCTATTCTGAAAAATACAATTACTGCACAGAGTAACCAATATATACCAGCGGTTTTTATAAACCCAACTAAATTGTTACGTTAAATTTAATTAAAGTTTCTCGAAATCAGACAGTTCTTTGACAAATTAATTATTTGATTTCTGTGCATAACCAATATTTCTTAATCGTACCACATTAGTTAGTTCTAAACCAACAATGGTTTTAACGTATAAACTGGTCCCTTTCTAAACCACCTAGTCTCTCTTCAATAGCAGCAACATTTTATAACATCATCTACTTTCTTTCATAATCGAAATTAGTCTCTCTTTAAATAAAACAGTCTGTTCACTATGTACGTGACAAGGCGTTGTTGGCAATAAACATCGGACTCTCTTTAAGCTTCGCGTTCTACAAACAGAATCATTGAATTTACCATGGCGTTTTTTACTGGTTTGTCGATTTAGTAATCGCGGGTTCTACCCTAGGTATTTCAGCTGGCGATAGAACTTTGCCAGTACTGTGGTCGAAGCGCCATGCCAAATTCAAATTCAAAGGACTCTTTTACGTTGTAGACCCTAAGAAGGCGGTCCCTTAAAAAGGGACTGATTTCGTAACCTGCTCACAGTCAGATTTAATTCCAAGTTGGAGTAGAAAGCCAAGACGGAGCTGGTTATAAAGAGAGAAATTCTTTACTCGAAGTACCGTTTCGTATCTGGTCACCACGAGTACATTCACATGTAGCATTCATGATGTTAAGTGCGGTTTTTACCAGATGTCGTATCAAACCTTCTTAAGGACCTTGATTTCTTTTTCAAGCAGTGATCGCATCCCTGGAGATGTAGTCGAATGCTGGTCCATGTAAGTGAGTCCCGTTAAGACCAAGCACTCCCTAAAGTTCACACAGGGGATGACAATCTCACTCTATCGGTTTTGGAGTACTTCGGAGACTCGGGTTCTGTATAAAAAGGTATAGCTTTGGAAAAGGTTGAATAGCTGATACTGAAATCCTTTTGAAGACAATGGAGACAGCGACAACTCCTATTTAGAAAACAAACAGGAAAAAAGAATTCGTTCGCATTGACAGGAAAATCTGAAGTTTTGGAGTATCGACGAATGATTATTTATAATTGTTTGCGTTGATAACGATTTTGCTGCGCAACCATATGAAGATACAAGTAACTATGATACTGGCGATATCTGTGATCAATTTGATTACAGTTCAAAGCATATAAGATTTGCTCATGATATACAGTATTAATCAAAAATTTATACACGTAGAGAATTTTCTAGTAGAAATTACAGTGTAATGCAGTAAAAATAGATTCAGTGTAACTACAGGGTAAATCAGGCACTTAATACTTTTTACTAGGCTAGGTGGCAAAGGTTTGAGATTTGGAAAATATGCTAAAAATATTCTATACTTTATAATCAATTGAGTTTAGAAGAAGTTCTAGCCAACCACTAAAATATGCAGCAGGCAAATTTCACCGCCACTTAAATTTCACTCGATTATCTATACTATGTTGCATAGGCAAAAATTGCTACGCTGCCGAAAAATTACCAGGTCCTAGTGTTACGAGGGTCGCGGATAATATTTATCACGTATTTCGGGGAACTATTTACCGTAAAATTGTCACCGTGCACGAATAAGATTGAAGTACTAAGCACGCATTGTTTCCTCCTCTCCCATAATGTGGTGAAAGCATCTCTAAAATTCAAAGACTTTCCCCATCCGTTAGTGGACAATACTCAGTCAAGTTTTGTAAACCTTTGAAAGGAATCGCGACTAGAAAGTATATATAAAAGTAAGATAAACCATAATGCGGGTGGAAGTACGTTAAAAAGGAATACAGGGATAGCATCCTGAATACAGAAAGCAAAGTGTCGCAGAGCCGTTATCTGTCTGACTTGGAGGCGCTGTAATTAACTGCTGTCAGAGACACAGGCGCTCGAAACAAAACAAAGAAAGCTTTCCACTTTCCCTTCGGCCACTATTTTCTCTATTTCTCTCTAACACATCTAACCCTTCGAGCTATCCCGGTGCAACCTTTACCTTTCAACCCTTTCCGTTCGCACTTTATTTCTACCCATCCAATTCTTCCTAGGAAATTTACCCAGGCCCGATCCTGATCGCACTCTTGACATTGCTTCGCATTCCCATAGCTATTTCGATCCTCTATAGCATGATCCCACTAGGGGTAGGCACTGAGGGTGCGGACTACTGTCAGACCTGCCAACCCCTCCTCATCCCGAACATTGAATTTACGAATCGGAATTCATTACGATTACAATCCATCGTCCTTGCTTGTTTGATGGATGAAACGACTGTGATAGGTTCAGTGGGTACCACCCTAAAACATCCATATTAAAAATACGTAGGTACATAATTTAGTATTGTATGTTAGCTATACATATTTTCCTCAACTAGCCACTAATTACGCATACGCACGTGCACATGATTTTCCAATGGTGTCTGTGCTATGAAATTGCATTTGGGACATGAAAGATTTTGTAGAAATTCTGTTTCCACATTATGGATATCTTGCGAGAAAGTATTGAAGGCATGCAAATACGAGAGTAAAGCAGTAAGAAAAAAGAAAAAAATTGGTCTGTTGCCACAGACGATTTTTCAGTCGTGCAGAAGAGACACCGATGGAATTTTAATGGCTAAAAATTACACGAAACGACAGAAGTGTAACGATACGACAAAGCGTAGGGTGACGTAGCGTCGTAGAAGATCGTGGTTCAGAGGTGGGTGTGGTACGTCGGTGGTTCTGGCGGTATGGATGGTTTTGCACGCAGAAGCATCCTCGATTCTTTCTGGTGCAGTAAGCAGCTTGCGGCTTGAATACCTAGTAGGTTCTCGAGATTATTTATTTAAGGACATAAAGGAAGCTTACTGTGCCGACTCTGGATTCGTTGAGCTTGCATGGTAACAAAGCAGTACCTCCCGTTTGCTCTAGGACCTTCTTAATTGGCTTGGGAAACATCAGACAATCCCTCTCGATTTGATTGTTTGCCAGATGTCTGCGCCTTGACATCGCCTCTGCAACATCAAGGACAATTTTTGTGAGCGGAATGGTATCGCGTGGTTTCGCATTTTATATATTTTATTTCTCTCCATTTTACATCGCGACGGATAACCTCAGGAGGATATTCTCGCGTAGCGGAAAGTGTCAAAGGACGAATGCATGGGTACTCGGTGAAGCTGGAGAGGATGAAGGAGTTAAAGAGGATAAATGTATCGTGAGGTTTCCTGGTTATGGCGTGCGTCAATTTGATTTCACTAGAGAATCATCTGAGCGAGTTGGATATATCGTCTCGTGTTGCTATCGGAGTGTCTCGTTCGTACGATATTCTGCTATCTGGCACTGAGAAATCTTGAAGAAAGTGGATAAGCCAGCGAAGGCTGCGGAAGTAACATAACTTGGATTATCTGTAAACTTTCGGCGGTGATAGGTATTGATAACAAAGACGTTACTTTGAAAATTAATTATACAAATTTGGATACAACTTATTCTCCACTTATAACCTGGTTTAGAATTAAATTTATTATAGCTTATGAATTATAAGTTAAATTCTATATTTATTTTTTACCAATATATCGTATAAAATTAGAGCATAATTTAATGGCGTTTTTAAACTCGCAACCACTCCGTGGTCATCTTTGTTACTGTTATGTTGTTAATTCAGTCAATCTAACAATATTTTTTTCTTAGTGTATATGTTGTTGTCATTACCATTGTTAAAAAATGAATTACTTACAGATCTTTTTAATGTTATCATAGACTTATTACCAGGCTCGTACATTTATACACGAAGGTATATGTCATGTACTTACTGTAGGATTCGGTTCTTTCATCCTAAGGATTTCATCTTTGAACTCCAGACGATAAAGAAGGTCCACTTCAACTCAAAGACTTTGTTTCTCTTTCATGACTCAAATCAAAAGAGAAATTTCCTGATAATAATTACAGTAAATTGGTCCTGCTCAGGGGTTTTAGACATGTTCTAGAGGCCATAGTGTTCCTTCCGAGAGGGATTTATTAGTACGGTTAGTGAAGACTAAAACGAAGTACAGGAGGCGAAAACTTTCTTCTTGGACGAAAGATCCTTCGAGGTGTGACGCAGACCGTGGTGGCGAGGGAAAGCGAGAAAACGTTTTTGGCTTGGAGACGGGGAATAGGTGGGTTCATACTATGTATTGGCAAAGTTCAGCTTGTTTGGGGCCTGAACTTTTTGACCTGTGATTTATTTGTTTTGTCCACATTCGCTAGCAGCGTCCACCGCAAAGCATTGTTCTTCGTCGCGATTTACTATAGGAACTTCCCTTATGCAGCTCAAATCCTGTCCCATACGTTGTACCTACGTGTACCGTTAGTCCTCGTTCCACAAGGACTGTTATTACCCTCTAACGCACGCATTACGAGTTTGCATTGTATCGTAACCTGAGGTAAGTGGATACTCTAGCGTATTGCTATTGGATCGTTCGTTTACCTCAGCATTTAGGATATCACTGTGCAAGCTCGATAAACCTTGAGTGTTAACACCCCTTTGTGACATTTTATTAAGGATCCATTGCCGCTTGCTTAAGAACAAGAGCAACAGAGGAATTTCGTATTTTTTATCCAATAAGTGTTCATACTGTATAGGTTAGCGAAGCTGTTCTGAAAGAATTTTTTTTTTTTTGGAAAGTGAAATACTTTTTTTCGAAATGTTCTGATTATTACGTTTTATTCTCAGAAGTATAAAGTTTACATGTTTGATTGCCTTTATCGTTGATTCTAGATGACGGTTATTGAAATATATGGAAATATGTTTTCAGTGATTTAATGTTAGTAACCTAATACAAAATTTAACGTCTTGGTCTTGCCCCGAGATTCTCTATACATACATATATTATTTTCTGCTTTTGAAAGTTTAATATTCGGCTAAAAGTTTTTGTAAACCTTATTTTTAAATATTTCCCGTTATGTAACATTTCCCGAATTTCATATTTCGCTCTACACAAATATAGATATTTTATTAAAACCTGATCCAGGTCATAGTAGTTAATATTATTCCAGCCCGAATGAGGAAATATGACTTCTTCGAAAGGGTTTCCCGATTAAGCTATGCTAGGATATGATACGTTTAGACCGTAACTATAATATCCTGAATAGCGCCGGATTAATGCCTGAATAAGAAATAGTGGTAGCACCAGAGTTCTAGAAGCCCTCTTTCGCCCTGATCTGGGTCCGACTACGCATATGAGGAATGCCGTATTACATTTTTACCCGGGTTAATTTTTTTGCCTAACATGCCAAGAAAATCCTATCCTGTTCTATCCCGAATAAGCATTTACGAAGAGCCAAAGGAACAGAACGAATTTCTTTTCCCAGGAGATAGAGACTTCGTATCCACTTCTGTAAGGACACAGTAGATTCGAAGCTTTTGAAGCTTCTTCAGCTTTTCCTCTTCCTGTGAACAAATATCCGCCATTTGTAAGAACCCACGTCGTCGACGAAAAAATTGGGTTATTCAGTTTATTCCGTAAAAACGTATTCCTTCGCTTCAAGTACTGATAGACATTCTAGATTCTCTAATTTAATCTAGATTATGGTTAACGAAAATAACCCAAGAGTCATATTGAAAAATTTTAACCGAGACTGTACATAATCTCTAGTGAATTCTTAAAACAGTAATGAGCTCGATACGTCGTATTGATTTATTTGATGAAAATTTGACAAGTTGAAAGTGATCGTAACTTTATCATTAAAGTAATGATAAATATTCGTCTTACGGTTACGTTCGAAACGCATCTATCAACTGGGTCGTTTGTAATTACACGAGTTATTCACTCAACTATGCAGACGGAGGAATCGCATAGAATTTAAGATTCACTCGACGTTCACCTTACTTGCTTCCGTCCATCCTTCCCTATCCTCCCCCCGTTCCCATCTTCCAGCTTCCATTGAGTCTTAGATTCTTGGAGTCTCAGAATCTCGGTTGACGAGCGTCTTAAATTACATTACCCATTAGAGCGGATGCTTTAAAACTGCTCGCTCATTCCGATGCAACACAAATTCCTGAACTGGAATGCATCACAGAAAATTCACAATGCCAATTAAAGTATCCTGCTCGTGCATATATTACTGATTACAAGGCAATTTCATTACTTACGCGTGAATACGATAAATCAAAAGAAGCCTATTACGTTAACTTAATTTGTATTCTATAAGGATACGGGTAGCATTCAAAATGACCACCTTAAGATTCATCTCCGTTCGTATCAAATGCTCTAGGGAATTCTCTGGACATTGAAGCAAAATTGAATCGGATGCCTAAGTAAACCCAAGATTCTCATTACGGTAAGGTCAGGGTGTGTCAGTTGTATGTTGTAGACAACTATTAAGTTATCTTACATAATACTGTGCAGACTCCTCGAATTATTCGAAAGACACGTTAACGAGTTAGTGCACTTTCCTTATGTTCCATTAGTAGTTTCCAGCATGCGGAACGTGCCTCATGTTGTTCCCATAATGTAACTATGCCCTGCGGTAAGGGTGTAAACTTTGAGTTTAGAATAAATCAGTCGGTTCCTTGAGATTGCATAGACCGGACTCTGTAGCAATGTATAAATACATGGATACAAGCTGTAAGCGACATAGAACTTTGTCATTTAATTATCCCTCTGCTAGTTATTCTAACCATTGCAGTAAAACTTTCCAATTATTCGATGGGGAGTATTGATCGCTACTGAAAGGAGTTTGATTAGGGATAAGGGTTAACGGATGGGGTAATAACAGGTGTTTGAGCACCTATGGCTCGTTAAACCGGTAATAAAATTCTCTTCTGCGTTGACACAGATGGCCTACTGATAGTAAAGCCTGTTCGCCACGAGATTTTACGTGTTTCCAATTTTCCGCCTAATTCTATCATATGTTTTCATTTTCACGCGAATTGTCATTCCATCGGTCACAGTCTGTGCGTAGCATATTGCGTAAGAGATTTCTTTTTGCGGTTTACAAAAATTGCATTTCGACATATTAGAAAATATGGTTTTCACAGCAAAATGTCTTTTCTCGTTAGTTGATACGTTTCGGATTTTAAAGTGGTGCTATGCGTACGAAAATTTCTAAATTAAAATACGTAATGATAAACTGATCCTATTTATTGAACGAAACACGAGTTTTCGATGAAACGGTTCCTGAACAAAATATACGAATTTACATAAAACCTTGAAAAAAAACAGATCGCTAGGCTTTATTACATTGTGAGTGACGGATGAAAATCGGGAAGCTTTCCGAAATGTGCGCTGGACTTAATACATTGCTTATGCGATTCATATTCGCGATTATATTGACTTCCCCAGGGCACTCGCGATCTTTAATCGTTTTGACGGTCCTGATGAAATATTTTTATTTTCGACAGGCGGGACTTTTATTCGTCTCTACTTCTTCGATGAACGGCTCCAGACCGACACTGTAATCTCCTTATGTCCTCTGGATCGTAAAGAAGCTCGACGATTTTCCCCCCGTAGTTGGCTTTCCAGGGTGTGTGCTCCGTTCCTGATGATTCCTTCGCCAGGCTCGTAGTTAGCGCCCCCGGGACCCGTGGCAATCAAATTTTGAGTGGATCCTTTCGGATCCGCTTAAAGATTCCAAATATAAAAAAATATTTTCGTGATAGAAATAAATGAAATAACATAATGTAGTCCAAAATGCAGGACAACGTTTTTCGTTATGAATGAAAATGCCATATACATTTATTTAGTAATTATTTATTTAATATTCTGTTACTTCAATATTCTATGTTTGTTATATTTTCTTGTCTGTATACTGACAAGGTAATTGATCTAATCTTTCAATTCCATCTTTTTGTTATACTTTCGTATATCATGCTTTCTAGTTTACCAATATATTGTTAAAAAAGAACAATAAAGGGAAATACTAAATCACGTGAACTTTGTCGTACAGCATTGCAATTAGTCGGGTATCCAGTACAACAAATTTTAGTTGGCCGTAGATAAATAGACTAATAGCATCACATTGAGAGTCATGGAACGTGGGATGAAAAATGCTCACTGAGATCAGAAAAAGGATATAAAAAATAGAAAAGAGATAGTAGGACTATTCATTCGTAAATATGTGCCACTTGAAACCAAACTTTGTCGTCGGTTGGTCAAATGAGCAAAATAAACACCGCGCTAACAGTTGGCTAAAAGGACTTTGCTACCAAAGTTTTCAAGAATCACCCCTCTGATTTGTTACTCACACGCAGTATCGTTATTTATATCTATACCTACGTCATACTTCATATCACCGACCGACAGTTATGAATGTCCCTCGTTACGAAAGTTGTGCAACTGTCATCTAGTGTCATTAGATTTCATAGTGACGAGCACGTGCACACGTGGTACACGTGTATCCACATACACACACACTCCCGTATATATAGCGTGCGTCGTCGTAAAATAAAATGATCTCTAATAATTGGCACCATAGCCAAGTTCTCCTTGAAAATCTTGTTTACGAAGTATTCCTATATCTGTCTTTTTGACAAACTTCAACGGATAAAGAGGATCCAATTGTCTATCGTTCAGATATATTTTCGAGTATAAATCTCTCCGTAAGCACTGCTCGTTAAGGCGAGTTTTCATAGCTTGCAGAAACTTTCTGATGGCTTTCCCATTTCGCATTTTATTTTCTTTATCAGTTTCATTGACCTCATCAGGTGACAACCTGACGTAACTTTTTTATCAGTTTTCACCCATTGACCCGTCGTACACTATGTACATACATACTTACACGACTCGTGCTACCATCCAATTTTCCTTTGCCGCGCTATATTGTATGCAAACACCTCGGCAGGGTGCTCATGTGCGAAAATTCGTCAGGACTGGAGGACGAGAAAATTGGTGGTCTTTCCTTTGATCTGTTCGTCCTTGCCAGAACGTAGTCTACCTCGTGCGAAATGTACGCGCGTAGCTTGAAGCCACTTTGCCACACGGCAGGAAAGCATATTTAGCCGTAGAAAGTTCTAAACTTATTGTAAGTTTACTCGTCATTACCGTTTAGGATATATTCGCGCTGTTGAGAAAGCTTCCAGCAGGCTCTTATAATCATTTCGTTTTCCCTTGCGGTGTGCTTACTTTTAAAACTCATTTCGTTGCTACTTTCGCTGCGGGAGAAAATACGCCTTTTACGTTTATATACGTTTATTATTCTTCGGGAACTGCGACCGTGATAATTTAAAGGACGAAAGGATGGCTTGCAAGTATTTTATTTTCGCGAATCGCGAGGATTTCACGAACGTGATATCGATACAAGGAAAATTTCGTGACTCTCTTTTTTTTCTACGTGGAATTTCATTGTTACATTTTGTAACGTGACGCTAACGAAGCCGGAGAGGCTACCTCTAGGAATGATCGAAAAATAAATAAATAAGTGTTTTCAGGTCGGACAGTGCGTTCGGCGACACAGTGATAAGTGCCAGGATTTGACAGTTCGAAGGTATTGGGTTCGATTGCAGATCAGAACTCATAATTTTTCGGAAATTCCCAGCGCTCCCTGGCGACCCTCTGGATAAATTAATTATAGCGGGGCGAACCGGGCACCCGTTATACTTTCTATCATTCCTTTCCTTTGATCTTACCTTATTCACTCTGGTTTTTTCCTTTATCGCAATAGCAAAGCTAATAATTTACGACCGACGGTATAAACACGTATTTAGTATTCATATTTTCTCGTACAATTCTGATATGAAAAAAGTATAAATAATACACTGGGAATATATTTCAGATACTTATCACATTTCCAATATTATTACCTTTTTCTGTATACGACAAAAAATCTATCCCATGTGGGATTTTATTAAATGAAAAAAAGGACTTACAGTTACTGAACAATATACGTAAGAAAAAACGGAAGGATAAATGACATAAAAATTAGAGAAATACATCGTTCGATGTATAAAAGAATATATTAATAAATTATATTAAACATGTGGATTAATGCTTGCTTTTCAAATATGGAATTATGCAAAATGGAATTTAAACCCATTCGTGTCTCCGGCAGTGTTTTTCTCAAAAGAATATCTTCCTTACATTGAACGCATTTCGAATATTCGGCAATATAATCCATGTCGACAATACGTGTCTCTCCAAATACAAATTTTTGTGCTTGATCCGTGATGTTATGTAAGACTCCTTGATGTTTGGCTGAATTTGCTCTCCACGCAGCCGTAACGGCTTTGAGCTGTTTATCACGGTTTTTTTTTTTCACGAATCAGCCTTTATACCGTACTCGATCAGATATTTTCTTTTGATTCCACCAAAAAATGAGTATCAAATATTAAGTATCTACACTAGCTGGCACAAGGGAATCGCGCTGTTGCCACGATTATAGCGACACACTCTGTATCTACATATAGAAGACTTATTCACGCATGAGGTCTTCCTCTGTGAGGAGATGCGGACTGTACAAGATCCGTCAAAACTTTTCATGCAGTAGCATCGCATAAGGGTTGGGTTTTACTTATACGCCGAAGTCGAAACTTTTGGTTGGTACGTATACCGATAGAACTACCTTAATAATAATCTTCTGTATGTAAAAGTGCATCCGTGTTTCCAGACAGGAACAGAAGAAAATCTTGGGGTCGAGGACAAGGCATTTCTGTGAATAATAGATACGTATTGTTATTTCTTCGCATATATTCAGTTCACCGAGATTCTGCTCGCTTATTCTTCCTTCCCTCTTTCCGCTTTCGCTGTGCATTTCGTTATTCAGAGAAATACAGTCCTCGGGATCGTTCAAGCAAACAAGAATATATCCACTGTGTGGTAGCAAGAGAAAAACATACTTGGTGTGGTGGGACTTTTCACACACGATTCATGAATGCCAGGTGGACGCGCACTGTATAACGTCTGGTTCGAGGGTATAGCCCCTACTCGCAGTCGAGACGCGCCGCGACGCTATTATTTACGAATCATTACCAGAACTGCATTGACTGATTAAAAGGCAGAGACTTTAATGATTTTCCTGTGGGCTTTTAATAGAGAACCGAGCCGGCGTCGTGCTTTCGCTACAATAGCAGTCTCGTCTGAATACAAATAAGGTCCTGGTCGATCGGGCAAGACTCTAATTGAGAAAGTTCTCTCGTGTTCCCTCGATGGAGATAGCTTCGAAGTCTGCCGTCTGCCCACTCGTGATTAAGGCTGCTGCCTTCAAAACCTCGATTAGAAATGGTTTATGAAGTGAGGTCTGTCCTGCCGGAAACTGATTTTCAACGATTTACGCCCATCCCGCTGGGACTGTTGGTTTTACGTGAACTTTCACGGGGATCCAATTTGTTTCTGTTACCGAATGAAAGTTCATTAATTGCCAGTTTTCCCGTCTCTCTATAGCGCTGAATAGCTTTCGTAGCGCATTCGGCTGCACTGCTTTAAGCCAGTGTTTATTTTTAAATGTTCTCTAGAGCGGAAGCTAAATATGGGTAGGGAGTGGAAATTCCATACGTGTTAAAGGACGTAAGTGTAAAAGGCTTCCCTGATCGTGGGTTATACGGGTCGGTTGAGTTTCGCCTATCAAAGTTCCTATAGGTATAGCACACTTCATAGATGTTGATGGTAGGAAATACAAGATGCGATTAAAGAATTTAATTTTTGATTGAGAGACCTAGGAGCTAGAATTTTATTCCTTTCCCACTGCTTATAGAAGCGTAAATTGGTTTGATAGCATTACGATACCAAGTGCTATTATTCGTGTCTGTGAATGGATCGAAAATAACGTGCAAAAAGTACTCTCGCAAGGTACATTAAAATTTTCAGAATCGCTAATATGAACGTGACTGTAAGAAAAATGCGCGATAAGAATAGTACGAGAAAAAAAATTAGTATGAATTTGAAGATTAACGCGGGAAATATGACAGTGTAATTAATATTTCAAAAATGGATAAGTGATCGACTAAGGTCGAGAATCTTAATCGAAAATCTTAAAAACTATCGGAATTCGATGAAAAGAACGGAAAGTTTGAAAATGAATTTTTCGATACAATTTAATTTTTCAAAAGAACCATCAGTCAAACGTCAAAACCTATTACAAGAAACAGTAAGAACTTTCTCACTTTGTTCAAACTCACCAGTCGATCGATGTACGCTCTGCGATGTCAGAATAATCAATAGAACCGTGAACATCCTGAATTCCTCTAAGTCTTCAGCGTGAGACTTCTGAAGGCTGCAACATGAAAGGGAGCAATGATTACGTCAGCACGGAAAATATGCTTGCAAGCACGTATATACTTGTTGCAAGTTTGTTTTGCGCATACGCGTACGTCCGTTTTTACGAGCAGCTTCGATGCACCGTTAAAAAGCTCGAGTGCCACTATGGAGTAGAAAAAGTAAAAGCTCCCATCGAGTATCGGATATCAAATAGAGTCGAGACGTGAAAAGGAGTATCCAGGCGTATAGTCGCTTGAGAATGCAAGAGAGGATTCGATGATCACAAGTAAAGGTTGCGTTATGGATCAGCTTCTCGTACAAAGCGAGACTCGAGGTAAATCCATGCATTTATATTCGAAGCGCAAAATTAGCCCGAAGCGACCATTTGCATAAAATCGAATTAAAATCGGTCACGTGACTGCACGAAAGCGGGTGCGCTCTGTATCACACGAGGTTAATTTTCCAGGGTGAGTTTTTTAAGAGGAAACGAGACGAGGCACAAGTGTGCAGGATGATCTTACCGAAATCAAAATTTATCACGATAGGCAGCAGGTAGCGAGTAGTAAGTAGCGAGTCCAATAGCTAAATAGCATCACGAGCTCTTGACGTGATAAATCAAACCCAAAGCATCTTGCCCATTGCTTGCTGCCTGCTGCTGGCTACCCGCTATATTTGGTCTGATCGAGTCCTTAAACCTACTTTCGACTGTATGTATTTACGCGCTCTTGTTGAACCCAGTGTTGGCCTCAAAGTTCCGCCTCTAGGATCACGTAGGTTGACATTTCAGTCGGCAAACCCAAAGAACAAAGGAATGTGGGTTGTATGGGTTCAAACCGATGTTAGGTTTTTGACCCAGGTCGTATAAGTAATCAGGAATGATGAGGGAGGACGAGAAAGAGTGCTGAGGTTTCCAAAGGCAATATTACATTACAGTAGGTTAGCTATTGCAATCTTCCTTACCCCTTATAGGGCCATGGGACTATGGCTATTTATTTAAATAAAGTCACCTTTGTCAAAAATAAGTTTCGAGGACACGTCACATATATCAATGTTTCTATTGGATGATGTACTGTGTTTCCGCCCTGCCATAGAAATACGTATAGGATTTTTCACATCGTCCATGGCAACGACGTTCGCACCCCATTTTCCATATATATGGACGGGTACAGGTATCCATATTACTTACTCGGTGGACAAATCGCAAGAAAGGTGAATATTCATGCGACAGTTGGCTGACGTCGAGATTCGTATTTGTATTCATTGGCTGTTCGCTCGCGAGGTTACTAATAAGCTTGAAAGCATCGAGGTATCGTGTTCGATCGATATATCGATTTTCATGGAGCTCGTCGAAGAAGTTGTTAGCATCGATGCGTTAACTTTTACTTGAGGATGGGGCTGAAGCGAGCAGACTATTACCCCTCATTGTCCTTTGGCATCGCTCCGCTTCTAACTGGTCCCTTTTCGCCGCCCTCGAATGCAACCCCTCGTGCAGTCTCGTGCGAACAAAAAGGGACCCGCCTTGGGCAAGAACCGGCATTAATAATGCGGGACTGCGGTGTTGCAATAACGTGGGTGGAGTCTTCCGACCCACAGTAGCTTGATAAACGGATTCGCATAAGTTTTACGCTCGTTCCTTAACTCCTAACAGGAATGCATGCCGCCGCGGTAGCTTCGTCTAAAATTCAAAAAGAAGCAACCCCTTGGCGGTCGGCGGGCAAGATTAATAACGGAACGCCAGCGGCTATGAAACATAGGAAATTTTCGATGCCGCCCCCTTTTCTTCGCCTGCCGCATGCTTTTGGCCTGATTGGACTGGAAGTATTATTTTTCAAGAATTTCGCTCCTCCGCGCGCAAGAATTTATCACGTTACATTTATAGCAGAGCTCGGCGATATCGCGAATATCCACGATCTGCTGGGCTCGAATAAAGAAATTATCGTGTCAGGAATCAAGGGATAAAGGGTGTTTGTTTTTCCTGGAGGTCTAACGGCGCGAAGAGTGAGATCGAGTGGAAGAGGAGAGCTTCGTTCAGGTCCTCGTCTGTCTTATCTCCATATTTTTTGATACATCGCTGCAGCAGCCTTTCGAATCAACGCAGAAGCCTTTTACTATACGACTAAATCATCCGTAAGGGGAATATTCATGACGTGACTAACGTCGCTGTTGAAAGGATTAACATTCGGCTTACTGCGAAGAATGGATGATGCACTATAATAGGTATTAATCTTGGATTATCTGCGTCATCCGTTTTTCACATTAAATTCGGATTTAAGGGCACATTAAAAGAAGATGGCATAGCGAGAATCGAAAAAAAATTTGCTCGAGGATGAAGAGGACAGAGAGAGGGAGGGAGAGATATCAATCTATTCGATTTAGGGTTCAAAAACTTTGTTGATCGAATGTACAAAGGAAGAGGAGGAAGTGAGAAATATATAATTAAAAAAAAAGAGAAAACGGAAATGAGAATCACAAAAAGGAAGTAATGGAGAAAGAGCAGCGAGACGATTGCAAGGTATAGGCACAGTAAAAAGAAAGAAGGAGAAAGGGGAAGAGTGAGCTAAATGAGTTTTAGATTGTGATTTATTCTGTCGAGGGTCTCTGGAATCGCGCTTACCAGCTATATATATAATTCAAGCTGAGAGACAAAACGATGACAAAGCCATATCGACATTGCGCATTGTCTTTTTTGTAACACATGCTTGGAAAATATGATTGTCAAAGTCTGTGGAGAGTGCGTAAAGTGTCCCATTCCCGAACAGTAAAGAAAAAAAAGTTGCATATTTGCAATACTCTATCTTTAAAAAAGTTCAATTTTGTGCATTGTCAGTGGCGCCATCGGGTATTTTTGTCCGATTCTCCTGTTACTCAAATCAAAATTTCCTTTACAGAAATTATAAAAAATATCGTTTTTAGCAAGTGCGGATAGGCGATATCTGACTTTACACTGGTCGGATATCGCCTACTTTTCGCGCTTGAAATACAATACGGTTTATAACGTCGATTAATGCTATTGGTTCGTTAATGTCTTTGGTAGCCTCTTAGTCACCTGCGCGAAATCTTTTGGACTTGCGTATGTCACGTCGTAAGGAGGGTGTTCGTTTGGTTCGATTCATCTTGTGCCGTAGAAACGAATGATTTATTTGTTGGATTTCCGATTTCGAGAATCAAACGCAGCCTGACATTTCATTTCTGACCATTCCGAATCAGTGATTTGTAATATCCACGACATCATTTGAAGCTTAATAAGTTAACTTCTGGTCTGTCGCACGGAACGCCAATTTCTATCACATTTTTCACGGAATCCGTCGGTGCCCATACACGAGGAACGTGACTACATTTCCTTCTCTTTCACGAAGGTTGTATAATAACTTTTGTTCTCATATTGGATTCTACGACATTTTGAATATTAACATGTAACGCCTGTATGTATATTCTACTATATCGTAATCCATCACTTCGTTTTTTTATTATCTGCAAAACCAATTTGGTTGTACTGTCGCGGAACAATTACTTACAGATACAGTACTTTGTAGCGTAAAATTACATTTTTTACAGAAACTCAAGAAAATTCAAGCAAGAGAAAAAATCTCCGAAGTTACATGAGGTCAAAGAATCACGGAAAGTTCAAAGTACCGGATGAAAATTTCATTATGGCATGGGGCACGTGATTGGAATCGTGACGTGACGTAGGTAAAACTTGGGTCCATCCAAACAAGTTTTAACAGTTGAACTTTTATCGAAATTCCGGTGGTTCGACTCGGAAACTTTAATTTTGAGGAAATGTCAAGATTTCTAGGCCGATGGAAGTTTGGAGTATTGCCTGGAACATGTAACGGTTACCATTTGCGGGGGATGAGAACGGAAAAATTGAATAATAGAGAATTTCATTGATTCCATGACAGAGAAACGGATGTCAGGGTTTAGTTAAACAGGTTGGACTACTAATTCCCACTGAGAAAGCAATATAAGACTCGATGAATAAAGTACTTTTTCTGGTCGATATTTTCAGAACGTTCCTCGCCCTTCCGAGAGCACCGTGAATCATAGTATTGTCTGAAGTAAGACTTCTCATCCGTTATTACCAGAGCAATAAAACTCTTACACCTTTCCAATAGACACGAAAGAATCTCGCCCCTTCGTACGATACCGCCTTGCCATTTTATCCTTCTAGCATCTGTTGTAGCCAATCAGATGCCTGATTGCGTTTAAATTCCCCATAAATATTGGAATAAACAAAAATTCATTAACTTTTAAAACTTGCAGTCAGTACAAGAATTATAACATATGTGATATTTTACTCACCCGATTGTTGAAATTAAATCCCACAGTGTTATTTATTTCGGAAATGCCGGCTGATTCCTGTAGATACACGCCGCCCTCACATTCCCCTCTACCATGGTTTGATTAGGAATTAGCGGGAAGAAACGGTCGTATAATGCCGAAGAAGGTTGTGAGTCAATTTGTCATACTGTAAGACTTGGAGTAAAAGTCCACAAGAGTGAGAGAGATCCTAGCTGGTCAGACTCTCGTTGTGCACTTTGTGAATTTTTTATGGTTACTGATCTACGTAAAGTATTAGATCCTTTTTTTGATTGGTCACGAGAGCGTGCTCGAAGAAGAGAGGAACAGTGCTGCCTTTTCTCCGGAGATAACTACAAGTTTCATTGGTACAAAGTCAAAATAAGAGGGTAGGAAGAGAGTTGAACTTGGGTGGTTCAAGGTCAGTCGAAGATATCTTTATCTCCTGGGTACGCCAATGTATAAAGTTCTGGAAACTGGAATTCCCACTTATCTAAGATCTGCTCTTTTTTATACTGCGGCGACTGCGTTATCTCAGACTGCACATCGGAGACCGGATGATCTGGTAATTTCACGACATCGTACTGAGTTTTATAGGCACTCCTTTACAATATCCACATCCCTCTTCTGGAATACCTTGCCGAATGAAATTAGGCAAGTTTCCTCGCGTACGGCTTTTCAGCGTTTACTTCGCAACTTTATAGTTGACATATAAATGTCTTCGTATTACCATTATTATTATGAACACTGTGTTATATACATATACTGATCTACAAATTATAACGTTAGAACTGTTTATATCCTCTCTTAGCACATCGTAAGTAGACTAAGCTGGGTTGGATTTACTCATGTGATACTTTGTTTGACGTGTAGGGTTAAAATGAATTATTTGAGTATTTAGAAAATCCAATAATAAAGCTTCTAGTCGCTATGAAAATCCTTTATTGATAAATGTAATATACAAATTTTTGAAATTTGATATCGTATCCTTTTAAGTTAATGGTGAATAAAACTAATATTATTGCCGATGATTGCTACCATAATACAATAAGAGCAATGAGCGCAGATCTACTAAACCAAGTTTAACGTGTTTGTCCATTATTGCTTTTGTATTCTTGCATCAAATTTCAGTCGATTCGTTTGAGCTCGTTAGGCTCATATAATAGTCTTAACAAGGCATTCATTTTATTCATGATTTCATCCATGGAATTCTATACGTATATATATGACAGTCTCAATAAATAAAAAGGAAAATAATGTAATCTGATCCACTGACAAGTCAACATAAAACATGATTCTGAATCTATCAGCCGCAACACGCAAGTCTCCGCGATGAAAAAAATATATATATATATATCTATAATATCCTCATAGGTATGCATAGAGCACATCATAGCGACGTTAAATCAATAAAAAGATGCAAGGTATCTTTACTCGAAATAAATCGATAATTATCAAATTACATTCGCATACGTAAGGTTTATGTATGTTCCAATAAAATTTCTGATTCCTAATTTCAGGTTTATTTTTACGGTTGAGTCTACAGTAATTCGAAATGTAACGGGTTCAATTAGTTTCGATTTGCTCGGTATCGGATAAAGACCTCAGTAACAAGGAATCTATGACAATTCCGTTCGCCATCGATTCGAAGCGATTGCATTATAGATCATGCGAAATCCAAGTGTCTGACTTTAATCGGGAGTAGATATACAGAGAGTCGAGTGCTCAAATCCCTAGAGAAATGGGAGTAGCGATATATCGTGCAGGGGGAGTGTCTATCGATCAGTAAATCTTGGTACAGATAACGTTTATGTAAACGTTTGGAATCCTCTAGTTCATGGAGCACTCTTGCAGTCTAGCAATGTTTGCGAGTAACATTGCACATATATGTATGTATATGTGGTGCGACATTAATTTTGTGGGCTTTAGGTTCGGATCAATTAACCCATGAGCTACTCAATATATACTCCGGACATGGTAAAGAAAGAGAATAGGCGAGGTTGGGTTTAAGGAACGACTAAGCATATCAATCACGCCTGTACATGGAAGTCCCATAGAAATTCCCCATAACAGTGAATTCGAGTCTCGACTGCTCGGTTCTCCGGAAAGTGGTAGAATGGGAAAAGTTCTGGTTGGCAAGGGTGATAAAGAAAGAAAGAGAGAGAGAGAGAGAGAGAGAGAGAGAGAGAGAGCGAAATAGGATTTAACGATTAGCAATAATATCTTTATTTAGTACTAGAAAAATATTTCAGAAAAATAATCCAATTACAATACACTTATGAATATTTCATGGGAGCGATGTCGATCTTAACTTTAACGATACGAGATAACAATTCAAGGTGAGACAATGTTACAAAATGGTTCAACATGGAGTAAATTTAATTTTCGAGAGTATCTTGAGCAAAGCTGAAGGGAATAGGACAATTTTAATGAAGCACGTATATTTTTGATGAGACAAGGAAATGGGCATGCAGTGTGGGTGTAAATCGTACGCAAATGCCTTCGAGCGCAGACGAAAAGTCACGCGCGTCCTTAAGATTTTCATCCAACATTTTTTATACGGTATATATTCCTCCTCGTACACGAATCGTTTCGCTACGGGATAATTTTAAGATTATAGCTGTACCGTGAATTCGATAACTTCGTGAGACTGTGAAGAACAGATAAAAAAAGTTGAAAGATCTGAATATCGTATAATAATAATATCCATGTGGAAATTTAGTCAGGGCTACGAGCGGGATACGATGAACTTTCCTTAATTATGATCGAGCTTTGATCCGGAAACCCGACAGGCGCCAGATCGAGATTGCACCGCTCTAGCCCTAAAGGCCAAACTAGGGTAAATGGATGTGTTCCTTACGAGGCTTCTTTATCAATATAATATTATAATTTGGAACTACTCCTTTGAAATTGATCGGACTGTTAATATTTTTTTAAAACACATCAAATATACGAATGGCGTAATGGAATAGTTCTATAATTAAAACTAGATAAAAAAGCGTCAAAGTATACACGTATTTATCTATTTAAATATATAATCATGTTTTATATTCTATTTGAATGATTAATAAAAATTAGTGAAAGAAAATATTTTTACCAAATCAGAATAATATTTTAGAAATTTTGTCACGCCGTAAAGCCCATCGATGACGACGCTTGCGCAAAGATGTTCAGCATGCATCTATCAAAGTCTATCAAGTTTCTTGATGGCGTCCGATAATGTGCCCTAATATAATCTAAGTGAGGGTCAGGTCAAGTATTCTCGTTAGTATATCAAATCAGAGCCTTATTAAGGTCGCATTAAGAAAGCATACCTGAGGTCGCCCCCACAAATTTCTACACGGATAATCGGTAGTAGATGGTCGGTCGAATTTCATTGGTGAAGACGTAATAGAGTAATTGGCAATGAAAATGCAACTAAGTTGCAATGGAATATACAGGAATATAGAGTAAACTTACTATAGCTTATAATAGAAAAATAGATAACACACGCGGGGCGTAAGGTGATTAAATCTATATGTAATAAATCGCACAGCACTGTCATCAGTAATACAGTTAGTCTTATTCCTTTCCCTTGAAAAGGTTAGCATGCCGGGAGAGACGAGAATTGAAAGACGCAGCCTGATACGGTTGTTAGTATGTGCGAAAAAAAAGTGAGAAAAGATGACGCAATTTTCGAGATACAATTGCTTACCGGCAGTACAGAACGAAGACGCACGCACGATGTCGCATTTATAAAACGAATGAATTGTTCGAGGCCCTTCAGGTTTCTGAACGGTACGAGTTCTTCCCCTGGAGCGTTAAAGAAAGTAATATCCCCCTAAATCAACTACAATGGCGCGGACTATTGAACTGGATGTTACTTTTTTCATGCTATCATAGAGACTTGTCAGTGGCTTTCAAGGACAGATTTTGAAAGATAACGTGATTCACACTATGAAGTATACTTATTTTGAACTTAAAAATATTAGGCATGGCAAAAATTAATATTTTCAAAGTTCATGGTTATCGATTAGAAAACAAAGGTAGTTTGACGTAAATAAAATAATAGTACTATAAAAAAATTATACATCTTATCTCACTACAAATTTCTAGTATGCCATATTCATATTGATTTCATTGTATACAGTTGCCACGGTTAGTCTCGATACAGCAGTAAGAATGAGAAATCGAGTCTCTTCAACAACACGAATACTGTACTTTGTGTACGAGGATGATCAGAACAAACTTCCAAACTGAAGTTGTTTAGTCTATTCGATCGTCGCGGTGAAGTGAAGTTGGTATGCTCGCCCCGAAGCATGCTCTGTAGACTCCATGCACAATGGATATGATAACTGATAGCAGCCATACCAAGTAAACTGTGTCAAAGAGAACGTTAGCAATTGCCAAGCATCATTTACTGCAGGTTTAAAAGAATAATACAAGTTATAAAAAGATACTTTATGCTTTCAGGAAAATTAATCGTCCTTGCAGTTGCCGTCAAATATATTGCCTAACAGCAAGATAAAGTTCAACTCGACCAGGTGTCTACATATACCATATGTACGTATACGAGTACATGCGCAAAGATCGAATCGTAAAAGGACGTGCGGTCATGGGAGTATTAAAAAGTTTTTTGAAATCAGAAAAGTCTGTTCAAAACTTTGAAAAGTTTTGCCACACAAAGAACGACGCAGTGAGAGAGCAAGTGGAGGGAGTAGCTGCAAGTAGACGAGAGTGAGAGAAATAATGGTTCGGTTGGTCGAGGTTGTTGAGGAGGAGCCTGAGGTTGTGGTACCAGGATGAGGGGTAAATGATGACCCGGTCTAAGGATGGAGCGAGTACGTAACAGAGGTCGCAAGGGCTGTGGGGTCAGTTGGTTGCGAAAGAGGAGGCCAGAGCCAGCAGTGGTGCAGGACTGAAGTACTGAGGTATTGGTTGGTTGGGGGGGCAGAAGAGCCAGAGGATCGTGAAGCTGGAGGACTAGCGAGTGGTGGAAAAGGTCGAGGAGGCAATCGCAGCCACTCTGCGATTATGATTTCAATTCTTTGCCAAGAACCTTGGAATCCCGTATAAAGAAAGATTGCAGTGGAATCGCAGTAGGTAAAGTTTTAACGTGGCAATGAGCTGCCATTGCTTTTCTTCCTGACAAACGCGATATTCGCCGTTTGAATAATCGTTATTACCCGGTGAGAAAAGAAAACTTTTAATTAAGGAGATATAGCTGCACCCTAAAAAGTAAAGAGTGGTCATTGTTTCGTTGATTGAGATTCATTAAGAATGGGCCAGGGGTTGATAATAAGAATGAAGATTCTTCATTTCATTCTTCCGTTCCGAACGATGGCGACGCAGTTAAAAATTCTTTTAATATCAAATTGACATCCGGCATGACAAATCTGACGTATACAGCCGTGACGTGTGTGTAAAGATGAAACTGCTGGAATTTCCTTTTGCTCGTTTTCGATCGATCCTATTCCCATTGGTTCGACGCGGCGCTAGAGCGAAAACGTGCTTCTCACAAAATCTATTGCGTATAGTTACTCTATGGTAACTTTATGTCTATATATAAAGCATATATGTCTCGAGTATCTGTAGAGTTTTTGTGTATGCGCGCTCTGAGGCTTCTGGATTTATTCTCAGGAGGTTTATCGTCGTTCGCAAAATAGGCGAATAGAGGTTAGGAAGCTTTTCCAGGTTTTCAGAGAATCGAAATCTACATTAAGGTCTGTACACTATTCTTTAGTTTTTCTCGATATACATATCTACATAAAGAATGACCTATCAATATATTCGTATATATCCTGTACGTTTTGAATGTACTGCACAATATTTAAGATAAGTCCTGAGTTCTATGGGTTTTAGTACAAATCTATTGTTACTCCTATGGATTATGTTTGGGTATATATATCCTAAAGTTCTAGACCCTAGTCTCTGAAATACATACAGTCTTGGAGTTTCCTATCTTCAATCCTCTGTTTCATGAATTCGTACCAATGCCTTCCTTAGCCCCGAGCCAGGAGTTCTCTCAATATTAAGCTGGATAATGATTGTACGTGCGAACCATTGTGAATTTCACAAAAATTGCAGGATTACCCAATAGGTATAAAATAAGATCGTAAATAGCATGAATTTTTGGGAATAAAATTTCGTGTCTCATTAAAAATGTGTATTCACGGAATTCTGGATAATATTACAAATACTTTTTATGACGGTACTGATAAAATACCGCATTCTTAAATTTTAATCTGGAATTCGCGCATACAAGTATCTCTGCTATTTATTCGAATTGAATTATTTGAATATCCGTTTACATTGAATATTCGATCTATGTTCGTCGCAAAGTCCAGAAAAGCTCCGATATAAAGAATTTATGACTACCGACGTATTTCACTTTGTCTCAGAGAAACTCTGTACTCGCTCGAAGCTGTTTCGCGAACAGATTCGTAAGGATTTATTGTTCTGATTCGGATACTTAACGTCTGAGAAATCTTTTGACATTCATTCTCTCCTACTTGCACTGAAGCGATTCGATTATTACAATGATCTCCATTAGAATTAATATTGCCGTGATAATTCTGCAATATGTATTATGCGAACATTGATAATTAATCTGCACTACGCTAATTCCTCATTTTAATCGTATTGGTATATAATTACACGAACAAATTAGTCGAGATATTTGTCCTGCGACTAACTTCATTTCCTAAGGTTTTGTTTAAAGAACATTCATTAAGTTCGCATTACCGTAGTTCAGCTGCCTTTAGAGAAGGTAGATCGATATGTAGATAGAGTAGATTATGGAGACAAGTGCAGTGCTTAGTAAAATCCCTAGGTTAATAATTCGACATGCGGCTGGATGCTGTGGACATGATTAGACTGATATTTACTTAGCATACGGTGACGTTCATATTATTCATGCACGAAAAATCAGAGTGATTAGGTATAATCCCCATAATTAAAAAACGTTGGGATTTGTATGGAAAAATTGTGCATTAAAAATACTATTAATGCTGTTTGGTATTAAACGGGGTACCGACGTTCGCGGACTATAGAAAAGTTCGTTACTAAATTGGATTTTCTATGCAATTTTCTCGGGAACTGTAGCGCGCATCGAGTGTGTAACAAGAAAAATACCCGCAGCCGTGCGAATACGTAACGTCTCCTGTCTGAAAAATAAACGACATTTCGATTTCCCTAGTTCCATTTTCCCGGCGCCATCTTTCTGTCTCGATCTGAGGACACGGTTTTATGTTTTATACTTTTTTTTTTTCATTGGTCAGACGCCAAGTAATTTGTCAAAAGAATTTTTACATCGCATTTGACAAAAATTAACGTGATGTTTTCGTCTGTGCGATGAGATTGATCAAATGCTGATAGGATATGATTTCACAGTCTCCATGTCGCGGTGTCCAAACAGATTTGCGGCTGGGGTAAATGTTGGCTTATAATTACATTAACGAGTTCAGACAATGTAGATACCGCTCTTAGTGACGAAACACAGAGTGGAAGCGATACTCAATTTCACATATGCCTATGTTTGATCTTCCTCCATTATTGTATTTAGTGCCGACTACATATCCAGTCATAAATATGATAGAACCGTTTTACGTAGATACAATAGCTATTGTATACTCCCAGTACGATTACAGCAACTGCAATTTAACGGCTAATTTAATTATCAAGTAGCTCGATTGGAGGATTATAATTATTGCTAGATTCGCAGCTCGGTACTGATAGTCTCGTACACTTGTACTGCCATATGCCAATTTCCGAATTAATGATAGTGTCCTTGATACAGGATCTGTTCTCAAAATATAGAATATTTTTTTTAATACGACTCGCTTGCAAAACGTCAAATATTAAACCCTCTAATCGATAACCCGTGTACGGAAAAGCGACGTGAAGCTTTTAGCTGAATTTCCAAAAATAACACCGATGACGTAATCACGGTAAAAGCGATGATTAACTTGTTTGAGTATCCAGGGAAGCTTTTCAAAGTAAATTGGGAACCGTGTGCGATACACATATGAAACGTGAAATTCCTTAACATCCAATTTCACGTATAACAACGGAAAGTATAGAGATCTTACGCACGTATTAATACATTTAATCTCGAAACAGCAGAGAGCATCTACGACATGATAATAATCAGCAATGGCATGGTCATTACTCAGAGGATCTGACAATTAAACAAATAGAACCGGAGGCTCGTTCCCTCTGACCCCCCGATGACCCCGAGACCAAGATTGATATACAACGGTTTCTGACGCGCGTGGAAATGGAGTTTGCGAGGCGCTGGCAAGTGGATGGGAATGTTCCGTGGAAGACAAAAAAAGGGATTGAAGCAAGGAGGAAGAAAAAAAAGGAAGAATTCTCGAAAATCGAGGAGATAAGTATTAAAAAAGAAAAGAGATGAAGTAATACATACAAGCCTTGTACAATAATGGAACAGAGCCGCTCTGTATATCGTAGTGCTTTATTTAATCCGTCTCCTGCCGCTTCACTCCTATTCTGTACTCAATCCCACTGAGTGAGTGACTTGCGCAAGACCGTGGATACCCGCGCGATAAGCTCTTATTGCGGGTAACTTCATTACATTGCTATGATACTGCCCTCCATAATTTTTGATGCTGAATTAAGCTACGAGGGGTTTCCACCTGCCATCCTCAGCAACATCCAAAATCTTAACACGCTGCGGATGTCGACCGCTACGAGATTAACCAGCTACGCCCTGTCAAAACTCCTCGAGTTATGCTAATGGCGGGAAACCTTAACTTTTACTTGCCGCTTATAACCGACGTCAGGGAAGTTCACTTTCCCGTTAGGAAAAACAGCCGAGATCGTGAAGGTGACGTAACGGCATCCGATGGTCTTTTCCATGCCTTTCGGAAAACGTGATTCTGCACATGTATATCATTATGTATACTCTACGGCGGTAACTCTACGGCATTAGTTGCGAGCTTACACCGTTAACGGTAAAGATAGGAAAATTGACGCTGCTTGGTTTTCTCGTTATTTCTCTGAAATAACGCGGCGCTAGTCTTCGTTCTAAGAGAGGTTCAATTACAGCCCTCTTGACATTTCCAGGTTTCCGTGTTATCTTATCACTTGGATAACTACGTCATCGCAGTCACGCGTAATACATTCAATCTCTGTTCTTGCCCTTTGATTTAACTGATATTTTTTTTCTCGTGTATCTATCATTCACTGTCACCGTAATACGTTATCAGGGTGAACAGTTCCCCAGACTCTTGCATACGACGGCTGACGCGAAGCACATCAGTGACGAGCTCACGGGAGAAACAACAGAGTTTTATATTAATTTTTTTCTCTGTGTCTTATTATTTCGTCATGAATTTTCCGATAGGCTGTAATCTCGTAAGGATACCCACGTTACTCGTAAAGTACTTAGCGTTATTGGCAATGGAAGTGATAAGACTGATAAAAATATTATAACGAAGGTACTCTCCAATCCTGATAAGAATTTACTCTCAAAATATTATCTGTTGCTCTGCCTGTTCCCTTATTTATTGGATTATAGAAAATTGTTGGAATATATACGTTACATGCTTTTTCTACTTTGTCCGACATCGATATTCAAAGTAAGAGATTTATTATCCTCTGATATATTTTTCAGAAATAAAAAAGACGATGACCGTCCGTACAAATATTTCACAAGACCTATATGGCGAGTGGTGGCTCTCAAGAAATGATAACTTCAATCGGGAAACGGGATGGCAGGTAGTCGCAAAGGGACACTAAGAACACGAAACTGTGTGGCTTCGATACTGCGGGGTTTTACGGGGATCCTGAAGAGAAAGAAAAGGGGGAAAAAAAGTAAGTCAAGGAAACGGAGTTGGGAGTGATATTCATGGATGTCCAGATATCTTGAAGCCTCGAGTCTACACTACGTGAAGCTTTTTATGAATCAGCTAGAATGCTGTGGCACTTTTGGCTTCCTGTGTGAGCGAGAGACTTCCAAAATGAGTATCGGAAATAGGCGGGAGGGGGGGGGGGGGTAGGACGCGAAAAAGAAGCTACCAATCCAAGGGAAGCTAGCTTTTATTCAAATTTCCAGGGCAAGCTGAACCGCTCACCTTTTTATCAGTCTTTTTATAGAAGTAGCGCGCTGATTCAGGGAAAGTACAAAAAATCTAGCGAGGTTATTTGTTCTTGCCCTCGTGGAATTTTGCGCTTTCCACGTCGGTGACTATTTGACGTATCGGTACTTCTTGCGTCACGACGCCATGTCTCGTCGTTCCTTCGTAAATTGAACCAACCCCTCCCTCTTTGCAGAGCCTTGAGTCTGTATTCCACGCGAGAAAATATTAACCGAGGTAAAAATTGCCATTTCGAGCATATACTTTTTTTTACGCATGGATATGGATTACGCGCCACAGCTATTTTCATTTCCGATATACGCGGTCGAGGATACTAACAGTAAGTAATTTCAGAATTGTATACAATTTTCTGTCTTAATAATTTTTTTATCGAATTTTACAATGAATCTACATGATTCTTTAATATTTTATATTCAAATTCAATCATTGGAAATGAATGTACTTTTTGCAGTTCAAGCTTTTTATATCCACTGAAACTTAAGCTTTCGTGGAACGTTGTCCGGAAGTATTTTTTATTATTGAAAAGAATACCGATTAACTCGTGGTAACGTTCAAAGGCATTGAGACTTTTGTTAATAATATTCACTATTTTATCATCTTGTTTAATTTGTGAAGAAATGTAATTTGATTAAGATGAATTATTTTAATATCGAAGCTACTAACGAACGAATGAATTTTTTTTTCAATGACAGTATGTCAATAGGATTTAATCAAAAAGCTCGTCTCTCGCCCTATAAGTAATTTCTGAATCTCACAAAATTATTAGCCCATAATAATCATGTTATCTGCATTAACATGGAAAAGTCACAAAACAACGATCATAGTCATCATTTATTAAAACGGTACATTTTGTGTTATCCCACTCCTCAATCACTTTAATTTAAGCAACAACGTGTTACTTCAAAATTACTCATCATACAATACAAATGTATAAGATTGCGTTTGGAGGCTAACAAAGCAAAAATTTTCCATAACATTATGTTCTAAATTGCAAGTGAAGATGAAAATATGAATTATGATAACTATGACAAAAATTACAAAAAAATTGTAGTACACAAATTATTGTATCGCTAAAAGTAGAAGCGTCCTTAAAAATAAAATCATCTACAGGGTAATTCGAACGTCATCTCTCCATCCGTAGTTATAAGGAAAGGACAAAATTAGGACGTGACTTTTGAACTACTCTATATTGACCATAAATTTATTAATATAAAGTATACAATTACTTAATAGATTATGATTTTTAACGTGTGTAAACGGTTGAGTATAATAAAAAATTCCTTAAATTCCATTGAGAGAAGTAGTCAGATATAAAAATTGCATAAAAGTACGCAATTTCCAAAAGTGGAACAGTCCACTATATGCGTTCTAGGTACACGGAGATCAATCAAATCAATGGGCAGAAATACTTTCACCAGCCAATATAAATTTCAATATTTTTTTTGTCCTATAAATTCTTTCCCTTACGAATGGTAGCAGCAACGAATATCTCCGTACCGGAATTTGTTAAAAGCCTCAACTTTGCTTTTATCATTTTTTTTAAATATAAAAATAACATTCCCTGTGTCCACGCCCTTTCCACACACGATAGTATATATTTTTTTCGCAATAGAACACTACCCTTCCACACATTTATCGTAACCTTTTTATTTTTCTTCGTTTTTTCGTGTAGATTGAACAAATTTTTTTATCCTCTTTCACACGCGATCGCAATCATTCTAAGGGATGGCATAATTGAATTTAAAAAGTGCTTTCCATTCTTAAAGTACAGCCGCTACGAAAACTTTTTTGTAACTTCTTAACTAAATAATTAAAAAACATAAATATTACGTAACATAGGGGAAAAAGTCTTACCATGGGTTTGATCCTTGATTTTCATATTGCATCTCTTTGCTGTTACGTATCGTCGTCCGAGTCACTTGGTTCTCCGTGGTAGTTGCATATTGATTGGATTGGCCGTTAGCCAATTTTGGCTATGTTACATTATACTGTTATTATTATTAAATTTATGGAATACATAGATTAATTATGGTTCATCAACCGCTCTTTAGTAAGTGTATTATGATAATAATATTGAGTGATTAATATGTACCTGCGCGCGCTGATTATCCGTTTACATTACAGAATACAAAATATTTTCCTTTTGAGTAAGATTTTTTACATGACCACGTATCCGCAACAAAATTAAATGTAATTTCTCGTTCAACTTCTATAAAATTTCCCTATTCGACGAGTTTCTTTACACGTCCGGATAAATATTACCGATGTACTTAACCGATTCTATCTCTTGTATGGAGTATGTTGAAAAAGAAGTCATTCCTTTTTTTTTATAAAATCGATCGATTAATGTAATCGATTATTACAGCGAATATTGAGTTAAAAGTAATTTTCAGAACTAAAGCATAAATAAAGAAATATTTAAAAATCCAAAAATATACCTACGTATATCATTTACCTCGAATAGGACTCATCAAAGAATTTCCGCCGATAATGAATTCCTCGTTAAAATAAACATTTTAAATGTGGTGGAATGCGTAAACAGAAATACCAGAAATACCCTCAAAAGTTATGCGGCTAAAGTGGACAAGGGGTTTCGTTAAAAAATTCTTAGAATTCCAGTTGAAAATGTACAAGGACCTTTGTGGCTGCGAAATTCGAGTGACTGTCTTAGGGTATAGGTGGATAAGGGTAATACGGAGGGAATACAGCCAGGCAGTTGGCACCCGCTGTGGCGGAAACTTGTCGGATTCACGAGGCACGAAAAACGTTTGTCGAAACTTCCATGGAGCACCACTTTCGAAGAAATATAACGAAACTTCGTGTCAGCCCTCGGGCACCTACAGTGCTACTTCCAATTCCAAGTAGGGTAGATAACTAGGAAGAATAAGAGGGATACTTTAAGATTGTACGAATAAAAGCACTTGCCCCGTCGCGTAAGAGCTACTTGACTCGTCAAGTGTTTCCGGTCAATACTCTTCCGGTATGGCGATGGGATCAATCTCAGTTCGATTTATCGAACCCTAATAACATCCATCGGACATCCCGTGCATTTTTCATTGTCTAATCAAATGGATCGTGCTGTCGATATCTGTAATTATTTATCAATACATTATATCGATATATTCGATCATACGATCAAAAGTCCTCAACGATCAAATTTTTTTTCGAATTTGGTCACGATGTTGTACGGTCCAAGTGCGGAGAGCGACTGCCGCTCAACGGTCCTGGAATCGGCGCATGCGCTTTGATCCTCGCAGCTTCTATCTACCTATTTACTTATACTAGTTACCTATATTTACCTGCTAACCTATCTACCCACTTACCTGCCTATTTACCTATCGATCCATTCACCTAGGTATTTGCTCACGTATCCACTGGCTTCGCTATTATTTACCAATTTCTATTACGAATTGCTGGTTATAATTGCTGCTATTCCATTCTCTTGGTTTATTTCGAAATAATGTTCTTGGTCATTACTATTAGCGAAATTTCATTTTCAAAGTTTTCACAGGGATAAATGTGAGATTTCACTTTCGGACACAAATAGTACGAAATTAGAGCATTAAATTTTTGAATTCGTATATGCGTAGTGCATAAATTCATATGTTTTTGGGTCTTTTAGAAAGACTATGATATTTCATGGTAGACAACGTAATTCTATTTTTCTGATGATACTGATACTGACGTGCAGCGAAATGCAGTATTGTGATCGATTTTTTTAATTACGGCATATCTCTGTGTGTTGTTAAGGTACGCAGACGTAAACTCGTCTGCCGACAGGAAATTGGCCTGCAATTTTTTGAAGCGAGTGCTCGAGCATTGTTTCAAAATTGTGTAGAGACTCATACGAACCAATGGGGCTAACAAGTTTCTCGTAAAGCGAGGACGAGATTAAATTTTTGCGGCCATTGACTTTCAATTGATCTAGCACAGTGATTAATGTCGTTATTTTTTTTTCAGAATGGTGATATTTATTGCATTTTCATCCTACGTATGTTCGAAAATTTGAATCGGTGCAAAAAATTTGTCCACGGATTAAGTAACGATCCAAGTAGTAGCGAGAGCACGATTCGTTTGTAATAATAAAAGGAAAAGAACGAAAAATAAAAAATTCAAGGATTTTCCGGTACCCTGAAAAGGTCGAACTGAAGTTTTCTAACAACCTAGCCAACGAGTTCGCAGTTTAATCACGCATTGAAATCACCAGTGAAAGCTTTTCGTCTTTTGTACTCATAGTTTTTCCGAGTTTTCCACACTTAACAACCACCCACGACTACACCTCCAATAGATACCTCGTGATACAAACTGGGCTTGCAACTAGAAAATAAAAAAGGGCATCCGTAACAGATTGGCAATGGAATAGTTTGGATCAGCGTTTTCCGGGTCAGATTAAAAGGTCTCAGTTCTCCCGTAATAAGAGTCAGCATCTTTTTCTGGGTAATAATTCACGTCATTACACCCCATTTCCTCGCAATTAAGATTTGAAAATTTTTGGTACTCATTTATCAAACCCCAAAGACCTTGTCATGTGGGTCTGTCTGGTTTTTTAGGGAGAAGAGGTTGGCTACGTTTCCTCTTTGATATTCTTACGAATAAAGTCTGCCGTATCCTGGTTTCCTCGAATGGGAAGCGATCAACCGCGAATTCTGCCCCTTGATCGAGTTACTTAACGTTTCCTTGAATCGTTGAATTCTTGAATGCTCCCTAACAAATTCCTCTCTGCATTTCGAACCTTCCCCGAGGTGGGAAATTCTCTTAGTGAAATCTGAATCTCCACGGGAGGTTCTCCCTTTTTGTGATTTCCGCTGCCTCCACGCCTTTTTATATTATTAGCTACCTATCTACCCTTTCCTTGTTCCTCTTTTTATCTTTATAGAGACTCGCTTGGCCCCGACACGGTCTTGTCTTGTCTCTTTTCGGACGTCCCCAGCAAATTCTATCTCTTTTACGTCCTTCTTTCAGGGTCTCAATGTCTACGTCTATACGCCGGGTTCGTTGCCCCAGTGTGAACAGTCTACATTCTCATGCTAGACTCCGAGGAGTTGTCATTTTTTCCATTAGCTTGTGCAATTTGCCTCTCGAGCAGTTCCTTCGGGCATTTCTACTCCGAGTTTTAAATCCGACAGCGACGTCTGATTTTACAGTGAATCGCAATAGCGTTACTTCTTATTATTTCCTTCCTACACTCCATTTATATACGTGATGATCTGAAAATTTTGCATAGTTAACAAATACATATCTAAGTTTTTCTTTGAAATTATGAAATTCTGCAAATAAGTTTTTTTAATTCACAATCTTTGTGTTAGAATCAAAATGAAAAATAAGACACAGCAACAGTTCTTAACCTAGATTCACGATCGGGAATAAATTTAAGTTAATTATCGGTATACGACTATCGAGCAATTTAAAAAAAAATTTTATCGGCATTCAGCCCGATTGCGTACGACAGTCTCTTTCCGCCTCGTTCAAGAGGAATAAATGGTTTTACCACTCGCAGGTAAAAATATTAGGTAAAATTACTTTACCACAATAATTTACGAAATCCGGTAGAAATGCTCGTTCCGTCACCCTCGCTCTTCTAAATAACGGGATGTCGAAATAACCGTGAGCTTTAGACGAATTTACGAAGATAATGTACACCTTCACAGAAATATTTCAATCTAAGAGACAGGAAAAGTGACATCCTGGCTTTGCAAGCTTAGCGCTTAAATTTTAGCGCTAAAACTCTCTTTACAATTGGTGTACATGGGTACATGGGCTGCTTACGAAACTCTCAATTTAAGCTTTCGATAAGTGACAGAAAATCAATGAGAAACATCTACCGTAAAAACTCCTTTTCGAAATTCAGCTCATATTAAATCTTGACAGTCGCGTCACGGCTGGATCGTTCGTAAGATCGTTCAAACCGATGAGCTTATTCGTTTGAGAACCTTTCGATTCCAGACACTATCGAAGGATACTTTGCGCTCTAACATAGGGATACCTTCCTGATAGAATAAGCTGCTAAACCGCCATACATCTTCCATGTAATCCTTAGCCTCGGCGTACGCAGCCGTTCGGATCCGTTTCGAATCAATTGAACCCTTCCATTTAAGAACTGAACGTTCTTTGGTGTGGTTTGTGCATTCACCTCAGCAGTATCATATTATTCCTTTGCACTATGTTATAGTAGCTTCCAAATTAAATCGAGATTATTTTATGAAAGTAGGATAGGAATTTCTTGCAATTAGTTAAAATATTTAAATTTGATAAGAAAAAACCTTTTTTCCATAATCGAGCAAGAACTATATAAGAGTCAATAAAATAAAGTTTCTCAAGACTCTGACAGATGTCTTAGAGGAATGTGTATGAATTTACAGAGGTATTAGCATTATAGAGCATCGGTTGTGTTTTGGGCACATACGTATACGTATGAGGAAAGTTGCCAGTGGTTCAGCGTAGTCGGGAAATGTTGCGAATGAAATAAATAAGAGTCACAATAAAGGTGGCCGAGAGTGGCGTGAGATGAAATGGAATTTCCGTTAGTTGGTTTAGATAAACAGCCGCAATTTTATTTGTGACAGAAAGCTCGCTATCTACTCGAGTAGCGCTGGTAGAAGGTTGTAGGTCGTACACAGTAGGTAGTACCCCTCTCAGGGCGGCTTCGCGGCAGGGGTTAGGAATTTCTTCTGCGATTTACATCTAGTGGAAAACCGCTTTTGGGAACTCCGAAAGCAACGTGCTATTTTCCTCTACCCACCCCACGTGGTTAGGTGAATGCGCGTTTCACCCGTTTGTCATGTGTGACCGGTTTCTCCCTTTTAAACCATTTCCCATTCCCCATATCCCCTTCGCCTTTTCTCTTTTTTTAACATATTCGTCAGACATTCGTTTCTTCTCCCCTCAACCACTTTCTTGTTATTGAGGCCAGTGTCGACCACTTTCAATATTTCTTTCCAGCTTTTAAATCTCAGCCTCTACATTGATACAGTTTCAGATACAGTATGCGTAATGAATTATAGCGATTTTGTTCAATTAAAAAAATTGTACAAAAATTGGAAACAAATTTTTGGTTAATCGATAGCGTTTAGTTGTAATTTTCTACTTACAATTACTGATTGTCAGTTTAATGATAATAAATTATTTCGAGTACAGAACACTTTTACTGCTTATTGCTTGCGGACAATTAATTTCTGGAGTACTGATAACGAAATTGTTGAGATATAAAGTAATAGATAGAATCACCGGCATCCCTGCTCTTTCCATATTTACATATATATGTACTACTTAATGGGAATGGCTAACGCGATTGCGACACCTCGCTTACTCGCTTTATGCATACTCGTAGTAATGCTCCGGAGTCCAATAAAAGTCACAGTTTTGTTTGCCTCGTACGGGGTAAGCGCACGTATTTTCATGTGCAGACGACGGCGAGTTACCAGCCCAGAATGTAATAGGATTCAGCGATCGTAAAACGCAGTCTTATTCGTATTTTTATTCCGAATCGGTAGAACGGGTAATATAAAGCGTTGGCTGAAATAAAACTTCGCCTAGAATGAATTGCGCAAATACTGTCACAAGGACCTAAGCACCCTTCGATTTAAACCCCACCCTGACCCTTTAGACCGTTAGTTCTTCCTTTTTCTTTCTTTTTTACTGGTTTCTCTTTATCCTTTTCCCTTTAGTCTTGAATGCTCGAACTTTTGAAGATGTCGGTTATCATAATCGATGAGCCTGCAATGGAAACATACAATAACCACTAAACAACGAGACAAATATTTCGTCGAGTGCAATGATCATACAGTGGTCACATATACTCAGGACACAAGGCTCATTAGGTACCTACGTTACCACGTTCATATAACATGTCTGAATGTGCATACGCGTGGTCGTATAATTATCCCCTGCTCGAATGTACATTCAAAACTGTCCACACATATATTTATATATATGTAATATAATTATAAACTATATATAAAAAAAAATTAAATCTTCAGGGTGTCCAGTATTGAACTTTTAACCTTAACCAACCGAATGAAAGATCTACTAATTGTAAGTCCATCACAGCCCCGGGTAGCCGGTAGTGGAATGAATTTTGAAATTTCGGTATGAAAACCGCTTTATGATCCTCAAAAGTCCTACGGTACGCGCATAAAAATGTTTCGAGACCGAATGGAAAAGAACCATATATTTCCATCACTGTCAATGCATATACAAATGTGTACTGAAAACTACCCCTTGAAATACTTTGATGTATATAGTATATCTATATGCTGTGTTGTAACCGCAGAGATTTGAATTTATTTGAAACAATAAAATGGTTGATAATAACTTTGACCAGGAGCAATAGCACACGTGGTTGAAATTCAATAACTGCGTATTTAAACATGGTATAAAGTTTAAAGAACTTTTATTATGCATGCGCAATGCACTGTGAAAATCAATTAATTACTTTGGGAAAAATATGAAACTGTTACATATTAAAAGCCCACGTTTTGCAGCTGAATGTTGCTCAAATGCTTATTTATGGCCGAGTACGTTTCTTCCTCTTCACTACGTAACATCTGTTGATATTACAAATTAATATCATTTCATTTCAACGAACAACGAAATGACGTTAATAATTTAATTTCAAATAAGCTTTTTGAACAGTTTTATTCGACATTGGATTTATATATTTTTAAATAACGCGTAGAGAAACAAATGTGAGTTTTATTCGCTCGCGAGGATTATTGAATTTTAATGTTATTTTCTACTTATTATTTAACAGCACAATTCGTATTATAATTATTATAATTAAAATATTACGTTCTCACGCTCATTTACATACTTTACAAATTCAGAGGATTCACACGCATATGCAATAACAATTTTTTATAATTTTTATTAAATAACTATAAATTAACTTTAGTAACGATTTTGCTCTCTCGCGGGCTGTTCCATAGTCAAAATTGTCTAAGGTTATATAACATCCGTAAGTCAATGCGTTTTTCAGTCACATAATTAGGATTCGATGTACGAAGATATTTTTTTAATCATTAGGCTCGTCAGGCAATATGTCAAAAGATGATAAGAGCCCTGGTGTTATTAAAATTAACAACGAATATTGCAGGTCGAGAAATAATGAAATATACGACATAATATATGTTTATATAGAAGTGATGACACCTTCAATATTCCCATCTAAGGTTACATAACATTCATATTCATTACTCGGATTAAAAAATTCGTATAAACTATTCCATGTGTCATATTTTAATATGCTACTTTTATTAAATCTCGTTATTCGCTCTTTCGCAAGCATCCGCAGTGATTCTGTATGCAAATAAAAAATTTTCTATTGGTATAGATTTTGTTAGACCACCCTGTATAAGCTTGTTACCCGTGCATTGAGGGTAAAAGCTATGCGGGAATGGCAACTCTCCAGGCAACAGCATCTCATACACTGTTATCAGCGAGAGTCGCTTTCCGGTTATTGCATAGGAAAACGAAGCGATACGAAACAAAAGTTCGTATAGATATATTCCGTAGTGCTATACGCATATATAAAAAAAAACCTATACAATATTTTTCCAACTTTTTTTCATTCGAGAATCCAGCTTCAGAGTCGTTCGCACGTTATTGCATACAGCCACGTTCAGTTAAATCTTGCTTCGAATCCGTGTCTACAAAATCCTCCGATTTGAATCTCCGACTGTTTTAGTAAATCCTTTTGACTTGGACGCATTAGTAATTAAGAGTACTTTGCTTTCTGTGGCACGTACATGTAAATAATCAAAAGCCACCTCACTTTCAATGCTTCTAACGGGCTAGAAGCTTTCATGAGATTTCGAGCTTTTTTCAAGTTTTCCATGGAAAGCCCGTTTCATCAAACTTTGCATTCCTCTTTCACCACTTTTTCTCTTCTTCTCGAGTCTCGTTCCATGTATACCTCCTTCTCTCTCGGGACCCTTTGCGAAGATGCTCACGGCTCGGAGCGAACGTGAGTCCTCAAAAAGTGTCGCCACGCCGTCAGATTCCTGCAGTCGAAATGGGTGGGTGGGTGAGTAGATGGGATTTTGGTACGTACGTGCAAGTACGGAAAAGTTGCTGTCTGCTAGTACAGGTTAAACGAAAAGGAGACTAAAAGAGGAAGCAATGACATTTCATAACATTTCGAATATGAAGTGAGACTGTAAACTCGGCATTATATACATATAAACGGCGACAAGATAATTGCAGGATTTCTCGTTGTGTATTATGAACTATAAATCTATACGCTGAAAGTTCTGTAATATAAGACCATGTTGATAGCGGCGGGACGCTCAATAGTCTATAAAAAGAAAACAGAGTTATTATTGCCGTCTCGGGAGAGTATAAAGCCTTCGTCAAATTGTTCCTTAATTCCTTGTAATTACGGACTTAAATGCTATAATCAGACGGGTGCAGTTACACGCCTTTCGCAAATTCGCCAGTCGTAATAACA
The DNA here is from genome assembly GCA_030142375.1 of Calameuta pallipes. Lineage (NCBI taxonomy): Eukaryota > Metazoa > Arthropoda > Insecta > Hymenoptera > Cephidae > Calameuta > Calameuta pallipes. The sequence goes on from JARQSW010000120.1 coordinate 165,769, forward strand.
GCCATTTATTAGGAACGACTCAGTTATACCTTTTCACATACGTATCTAGACACCCTGTGCGATCTTTCGATTCTCTCTATCCTGCTTTTTCCCTGTCTGGAACACGAGTTGTGATGTAAAAACATGAAATAAAGACGTTGCATCAGGGCCATGTGCTTGGGTTAAGGGATGACGGCACTAGGAGGTGTATTTGAACCAAGCATATTTTCAGTCCTGACTTTTATTCGGTTCACGTACTACGACCATACCTACACCGTACTTCCTCCTTCTTGTCTGCTCTTATGCTTGTTCACTCACTCACTCATTCAGCCTCCCCCCACCTTTACTGGTTACTACTCACATATCCAACTACCCCTCACGATCTACAGTCCCTGCGTCGTAACATTCGCCAATTTCATAAAATTGAATGACTTCGCGAAATCTTTCGTCCAAAAGTTTATCGTCAAAATGGACTTTGTCGAGCAGACATTTTCGTAATATCGAACGGAGAACCATTTTCACCAAAGCTATGTGAAAGTCTGAGACTTTTAGGGGTTAGGAAGTCACATAGGGAAACAGTCTGTACACGTTATGTATGAAAACAAGCTAACGCTTTTTGTGCTGTCATAAAAGTTCGAAACACTTTCCTATAATACGTGCTTGCTGCTTATTGACTTACTTTTTATTATATCAATTTTTGCTATAGTCGTACATTTAAGTGTCGTTCAATATTTACGTACGTAAAATATTACTGTATTTAATGAAATTGGAAGAATGATAGAATTCTTACATGGAAAATTAACGATTTTCATTCGTATTTACTTCTATCGCTTACCTATACTTTACTATGCTTAAATTGAATTAGCCAATCGCTAAAATCAATAGTAGTGTTGCATTACTAATACTGTATAAATTGTACAAAACGATGCTGTAGAAATATAAACTCTTCGCGTTCTAATTTTTCTGCGCGGCAGCGTTAGAGCCGAATACGATTCCAGTGCCTAGAAGGCATACTTAGAGTTTATAGGGTTAAGTATATGTACTTCTTAAATTCTATAATTTGCACATAAAAAGATTCCATATAGAATTAATACTACCTGAGAAGTAATAGTGCAGTAAGTAGCAATTTGATACCAGTACGACATAGGTGAATATGCGTGAGCAGATAAATATAAAGTAGCATACTAATTTCAACAATAGAAGTTAATAATAGTGATAATTTATCACTGATAAATAATAGTATACATTGTAATGCTCCCTTATACCTTCTTGGTATAAATATAAAAAATATCAGTCTATTTTACTAAGTTCTGAAAATTCATTTTGGATAAAGAATTCCTTGAAGCGTAACATTATAGATTTGTAAAAGATTGAGAACTACATTCTACTTATGAAATATGAAAAGATTATCTGTGATAGCCCTGAGTCAAAGTTGATAAGAGCTTGAATTGAGGAAGCACCCCAAGCAGTACTCTTTAAGATTTATAATGGCAATACAGGCGTGCTTTAATCTAATCGGGATTTGAATGCTCCAAAAGCCTAACATTAATAATCTGTCTAACGTTGCATTCGAAAGCTTTTTGTTAAGGTATAATTTACGGAGGAAACGGAATTTCATATAGCTAGAAAGAGGCTAATTGAAATAAACAATAATAAATAATAGTTCCATTGATTCGTGTCACTTTTAATATAACCGTTACCTCGTATCCTATACACTATTTGAATAGGAAAAAAAAACAATTTAGCTTTTTAATATCAATTATTTTAATCCTCGGTTACTTTGCAATAAACTTTTGATTTCCTGAACTCATTTTACGCAACCCCTACAAACTGATTAACTCGTTGACAAACTTAGTAATGTAATTGCTCTTTATTCCTTTGTGTTTTTAATATTGCCTTATACTTCTTCTCATGCTAATTTCTTTGTTATATTCTCATATTCCACACACTTTTATGCATTTTTCATACTTTTCATGTACGCCATTTACTATTCGTACCTAATGCGGCTCGATCCAGATTTCCGATAAGCGTCCATTTACCTAAGCTCTCAGATATCCTTTGCACAGAACAACACAGTTCCTCGAATAGTTGAACGAATCATGTTCACCCAGTTGTCGTCGTATTAAACCCATGCATGGCCACGTGCAGACAGAAATGCTCGCGAATAGTTTCTGTGTTCACATTTAGTCGGCATTCTAAGTGAATGTATATCTGATTGTAAAATCTAACATTCTATATACGTACTATTAAAATACAACTAACTAACGCGTATAATTCCCATGTGGTTGTAACCTTTCCGTTTTGTCCCGTATCTCTAAATTTGTTAATTTCCCCAGTGGCGTTCTGTGAATTAATTATGGCTTGAGCAGAAATAGGTGTGAGAAATTGACTTTGACGAAATATTTTGCGAATTTCGTAAACTAATGGATTGATGATCCGTGAATGTTCACATGGAAAAAAAATGTAAATTTTAAGATGAGAAATGATAGACTTCACTAGGGAACATATGTGCATACAGCTATGGGTACGTATTGTAACGGTGCAAGACACGTCCTGGATTATTGATTTTCGTATTTTTGTCCCAGGACGTATTTTCGTCTCTTTTTTAGCGGCATAATAATACAAGCATTGTAAATCGTTCCAAGAATCCTATTGGCCGTCGAAGGCATTACTTTGTCAAATAGTGGGCACACTTACTTAGCCCTGCAACGAAATTGCTCCGTTTAGTCATTCTCGTCTCCGTCATTACTTGAGTCGCTTGCGCGTGGATTGCGATTAGTATCGCTAATATCGGTAAGTTGTTTCCCGAGGCCTCGGCCCACGTTCGTGTATCTCTATCCTGAAAAAGATTTCTTGTATCGAATTTATTTTTCTTCTGGGTGCAATTATTTCTCGATTATCGTCAACTTTTTCTCAGCGCAAAGTCTCGTGACCCTGGAGACCTAACAGAGGAAATCCGCGTGCTATAGCATCTCTGAAGCGCGCATATGTCCCATGTTTTCTCGCCTCTCATGATCTCACGTATTGTACCGTAACGACTTCTCTCTCTTCACGGGAGCTCGCGTTTCCTTACATATTACTTTTCGGGGGGTTCAATTGTTGTTCATAGTTTCGCATATAAAATTTTTTTATCAGAATTAATTTCTAACCAGTTTCGCTATTTTTATTTTTTATTTATGGAACTTCGAAATTCTCCCGAATAAAAGAACACCTCTTATTATTTTCCATTTTGAGGCTCTCAATCTCCTTCCTGGCTCCCTTACTAACACCTAGGCGTTTCTCTGCTTCTCTATCATCTTGCATCCCTCTTCTGGACATTTTTAAGTATTTCGTATCGTGACGCGAAAGTGCGTCTGGCACCCAATCAGATGTCCAGTTTCGCGTGTCTAGTAGGACAGATTATCGAGTCGTGCGTAGGCGAAAAATCAGCTGTGTTTCTGTGTACATCTAGAACATCATACTATATATTCTCTCGTAATTTACTTCCCTTCCCTATATTTTTTAGTTTGCAATTTGGCGTCACAGTATACATATACATAGGTATTGCGCAACCGAACGAATTAATTGTACAATAGCCGGAGGGAAATCGTTGCCGGAAAATGAATTCTGGCATTGAAAGAATTTACAGGAAAAAGGGCGAGTTGACTGTAGCTTTCACTCGTTTCCATATACTCGAATGTATTCGAATTTATCGCATACATGCTGCATACGTTCATGCAGCACCAAAACTTTACGTGAGAAATTTCTCAGGCAGCATACTAGACGTATATATCAACCAATATAATGCATACATACCTACCTACCAGGAACGGTGTAGTATTAATATTAACATTCAACGTCAATATCATAAATTTTCCTATATATAAAACAACATTGCTATGCAAATGAACGTAACAATGTGGTGCCAGAAACGTTGTCGGTGCTCTCGGAATGGCTAATATGAACTACGTGAATCGATGACGTATTTCATTAATGAATTCTCATATTAGATCTCGTAGGTATAAGACAGCAGAAAAATTTGTGCACTACCGTTCGTTTTGGCAAATTAAAAATCAAAGTGCATGGCTTTCAGATTCCGACGTCGCCTCCCTAATAGTTGGTAAACGAACGTGGCACTCGAATTACATCGGAAATATTGCTCTGGGAGTTTGAAATAGAGCCATACGTTTCGCTGGTCCAAATCGAGAGAGAGATCGTGCATTTTTCTCATCCATCAGGTGCAACGCTCGGTCAGCGAACGTTGCGGAAATTCAAAATAATTTCTCCGATATTGCATTGGACGTTTCGTATACCGTGTTTTAACGTTTCTTGTTTCGTTATGGATGCACAAATCGATAAATGCAAACATAACGTCGCTACGCTAATTGCGTATAAGCTTGACGAGCAACGTAACACGGGCAGCTCTCGCTTTCCCAAATCACGAGGAATTATCTCCTGTTTACGAGATGCACTTCAGCATGGTATTTCGGCTAAGACCGAAATGTAATTTGTGGTAGCAGGTCAACCGGAAGTGGTCGATGCATATGCATCGCGACGGAGTAGTTGTTCGGTTTCGCATTGCCACAATGGCTGAACGTTTCGAACACTGCGTCTCGTACGCGAGAGTAACGATACGTAGATACGGTGACCTTTGTCCAAATTTTCGAAGAGTACCCTAATACGGATAAGCTGGTATTGCGGGTCAGGTAGGACGTTCTTAAGTAGGTGTACGTATTTCTAGTGTGGGTTTGACATGGTCCTGATATGAATTACTAATGAGAATATTAATGCTTTGACGTTCCAATCCTTGGGTAGGACCTGATCACGTGCACTTTAACCTTCGGTCTTGCTGGATCATGACGGGACACAAAGTAAGCTAATTAGAGGTTATAGTTGAGCAATTGCTACTGGTGGTGCTGCATAGGATCTTTTAACTAATTTATAGCTGTATGTATGATTAAATTTTCAGAATAGCAAGAGTGGGGCGATTTAAAATTGCATTGACTGTTTATTTAGGGTACGGCCTGGTAATACTGTGTATATAGAATCGTGACGTCACAGGCGAGAGAAGCCTAACAACCCCTCCTTTATTTTCAATTAAATTATAAACTTTTTTGCTGACCCATTATCGTCACGCAGGAGAAAGCTAGGTTAACTCGATTCAAGATTGAAAAGTGCAAATTAATTTTAGTTTGGAAATATTGAATTCCTAGCCTCAGCAGAAATTCGGAAAGACGTTTTCATCATGTTTAATTACAGAGACTGATTAGTAATTAATCGTAGCCTATTCGAATACACATTTTCGAAATTTAAATACACTTATGCTTTCTATTGTTAAATTAATACATTTGATTTTAATGAAGTTTATAAAAAGTATCCACACTTTTTTCTTAGAAATTCAACATTATCTAACGTAACGCTATGCAAATTATTACATTTTGTAGCAAGATTAATTTTTTGGAGTATTCATAATTCTATGTGATACCAATAAAAGGGCCTCGATAGGACAAAATGTTTTTCATCGTAGTGAAGCGCTCTCAATATCACAGTCACAATTCGTTGTCTACTGTCTGTCTGAACCACCAGCGATTGCATTGAATATTCGCCTTAAAAAAACTTCACTCCAGGTGGAAAAGGCAATTAAAAGTATTCGCATCCAGCATCTTGGGAGGTTCATTAAACTTCAAATATGAAACTACTGCTTTGTGGACTTGAATGTTTTCTGCCAAATATTAATATCGAGTCGATGATCAACATTCCACATATGCACAGCATAATCGGAATAATTGCATGAGGGACATGTGGGAGTACCGATTGGTACCAGAAAGCGGATAATACTAGTGCTGATGGGATGGCGATGCTGTCTAAAAAGCGAATAATTGTAAATTAGGTCGTGCAGCTGTTATGTAAACTACGCGGCTGGAAATTGAGAGAATGCCGGATTTATCAGTACGCCATGGTACACGAAAAGGAACAACGTGATTGGATGACTCTGTTATAGATATATCGTTCCGTTACTAATCACCCAGTATCATTAATTCTTTATCTTTGTTATATATTGTTTACTAAAGTGCCATCAAATTGTATGAATAATTTTAGTTGTTTGAAGGATCCTTCATGACGATCTAGTATTAGCAAATAAAAGTGAGGTGTACTTGTCATGAAACCTCTTCAAGCTTCAGTTGTCCTGATTTACACATAGCTCTCGTCATTTTCCCTGAAATATTCAAAACCGGACGCAACGGGGTGGTACGAAAATCGCGTGCCTTCGTGTAACTCGGCCATCGATTTAATTAAAACCTCGTTATTTGGTGAGTGACGTATTAGAAAAAAGTTAGAACCTTTTTCTCTCTAGAGATACGTTCTATAGGACTGAAGATGCAATTTCCATGCAATTGAGGATCTTATTTGTGCCTTAAATGTGGCACATATGTCTATATCTCTTACTTTAAGGTTCAAAAGACGACGTCGGAGGAGCCCAATGGGAAACTCATTTAGGCCTAAAAAATATATAAGTTCATACCATGAACTCTTGAAATTTGAAATTGACTTTGTAAATGATAATAAATAACTACGTGTTTATGCGCAAGTAGGAAATTAAAAAAATTATTTTATAAACAAGTTTTTAAATTTATTTTCAACGTTTCAGTAGGGCATAAAACATTTACATAGATTGTAGTAGGTCATAGAGGTTCAAAATAGGTTGAAATTGAAATTGATAAAACCTATAGGTTCAAAATGGGACTAAGAGGTTGAAAAGAAGCAAAAGAGGTTTCGCTAAGAACTTCGAGGTACAAACGAGGCACTTTAAACCATCGAGTCACTTTGGAAATATAATAGAGGTACAACGAAGGAACAAAATTTCAACTCGGGCGTCAACGTAAAATTTATCATTCTGGGTTAATACGTTTACCAATACCTATATCGTAAGATACGTTACCATGTTAATTAAAACAAAGCTCATATTATAGTTACTCAGTTTCATTAATGCGAGAGGGAAATTGAAATTGAATTTTTTTTCATGAATCTCACGACGACTTCAAAACTGCAAATTCAATTTTCTAACAAGTTTTCACGCAAAGCTATCCATAACCGTCAAGCTCAAGTAAGGTACTAGATGCGATTAGTATCTACAGTGTATTGGGATTATAGTTATTATGGCTCTCTGTGCAGCCATGCTGAATCTATAATTCCCTACTGGTAAAGCATATCCAGTACCTATATGACGAAGCTGCAGTCGACAGTAACGCGATTCTATGGATGCTTTTGAATGCGGTGAAATTCTAGGCTCTAGAGAATAAATGTTTGATGTAGCTCATGGAGTCGAGGCTGTGAGTTCACAGTAAGTAGAAAACGTCAAAGAAAAAAAATAGATGAGCCAATGTACAAAGGGCGGCAAAGGGATGATGGCTGTACTCTTGTCGACGGAAAGCAAGGATCAAATCGTCAGCATCACTTTCGTTCAGTGAATCCCCGTAGGAAATTGTTCTTATCTCATGATCCCACGAGAGTTGATTCATCGATACTTCGATAAGCCCATACTGACCGCACGTCTGCGTCAATATTCTGTATGGACAATGAAAATGCCAGGATTATATTTACATAGGTAAACTCAGAACGCACAGCCGACGATTGATCGATTCTTTGCAATTTCCTGTTGATTTTTTTTAAAACCGCTTGCAGGATCGCCCAAGGGCCAAAATTACTTTCGCATAGCGCGATGAAAGAAGAGTGGAAGTGTCAGGTCGCCGAGTTAAGCTGATGCTGCAGGCAGGGAAATATCTGGTTGAACAGACGAGATGAATTTCCCGTTCTGCACTTTGATATAGCGACGCCCTTTTGTGCTTTTCTCAAGGCAAGAATCACCGCAGATACTCAAAGGAATGAAATTGCTTTTTAATTTTTATTAACTCTAGGACATATATCTACTTCAAAGCTGCAGAAGTATTTACCCTGTTACCTGTCCTTTGTAATAAAGCGGAAATTTAAGTTTGGTACGACAGTCTGGTAAGTAATCAGAAATTTTTCTTCTGTCTGAGATATTTCTTGTGTGTAGCCGGTTCGCAAATTCGATCGGTTTTTTGACATATCGAAAATAACGAAATCTCCAGCAAGGCACATGTGTCACTGTATAAAATGGTTTTTACAAAGTGTACACACGCATGGTTTTATCTTTCTATTTTTGCCTACATTTACGTTATTTTATGGAAGACCACGTGCGATATATTAAGAATTGTATTGCTTATGACTGTAAAAAAATTTACAATGAACTCGTGAACCAGTATAGTCATATGCAGTCCAACCAGGAACTATTATTCTCACAAACAACCAAGTATTTCTTCTCGGTGATACATGCAGACTGGTGGACCAGAAATAAGTATCCAACATATAATTTAAATAGTTTCCGAGTAAAGTAACTTTCGATAATTTAAAAATAATATTTCGAAAATTTTTGAATAAAATACTGTGTCATAAATCCTTAAATTGAATCAAGTTAACTTTCTAATCTTACTAAACTCTTACTTACTCCCGTGGTTATTCTTGACGTAGAACGTTACATAGGGTGTCTCATGCATATCAGGTGTTGCAAAATGTCTTTTGTTTGTGTCAAATTTCTCAACGATACATGAAACTTGGTAGGATAAACAAGAAAACAAGAAGTATAGCTAGAACGGTATTATAGGGAGCACGGTTGATAACACATTTCTTAACTACCAGCGATCGATTTTGAGAGCTCAAATGTTTAAGACGCTGCGTGCGACTACTGGCGACTTAAAAAAATCATCGATGCATTTTATGGCCCTGAAAAAATTATCTAGAAACAATTCTTTTTACATCGTGTTCACCCATCGAAAAAAAAAGTTATGTCTTGGACATTTTATCGGGTTTTCATAACGAAGGGAAACATTAAGGTATTAGTTTTCTAGTGAACTACCCTGTATACCAATATCTCTATGTTAAACAAGTATATCAATAGGTCTGAATTATTAACAGTATAAGCATCCATAACAATTTTGTATCATTGACTGTGAACATATTTGTTTTATCATTCTATATGAAGAGTAATTCAACCATTTCGTTGAGGGAGGAACCATAATGATCAGCAAACTTTTAGTTGACGATGCATTACGTACGCGTGACGTTGTTGATAATGATTTTGCACGCTGTCGTAGGCCGTAGAACTATAGCAAGATTTCGCACCTCAGTAGCGCTCAATAGCATATTATATGGAGACGAACAAATTCCATTCTTGTAACATCTGCTTGAAAAGTTTGATTTTCGAAACCCGTAGAGAATGCGTAAAAGGCTCCATTTCCGAAGAGAAATAGTTTATTTCGTATATACGTAGTACAATATACGTCCACTGTTCTATCTGTGTAGATAGATAATTGACGTGACATCCCGCAAAGACGTCATTTTCTGATTTGAAATTGTACAGCCTTGGCCAATATTTATTGGATGTGACTGTTAGTCCAGTTCAATTCTCCTGAGCAAATTGAATTGCCAGTCTCAGCGTATCTCGATAAATTTCCACTGCGTATACATATGTATTTCAAATCGTGCAAGAATCCCAAGTGTATTGAGTCTCGTCCGAAATTCACGAAATTTTGGCAATGCAGATTGGATTAAACCATTCCGAGGTTCTTTCAACCCCAACAGACTCAAATGTATTTTGCCGCATCGTGTATTCTCATTCGTTTTCGTTTTGCCTCGGTTCGTTCCAACGTTCTCGATGCGTGCTTCCTATTGGTTCGCGAGCCAAACGACTTACGGCTTCCGTCCAGTAGAGCCAATACCTTATGATAAATATCGAAAAGTATCGAGTCATTGATTTATTATCGCTCCGGGTTCCTCGTTCGACTTGCAGATTAGAATTTGATCTAGTGAACTGATGCATCGACGACCTCTTTCGAAATTGCAGTAGCGTCCTGACGCCATGCACGAGACATTACGGAGTTGGAGAATTCATCGAAGGAAAAGTTTTACGAAAGATTCTAGAGAGCGACGCGACATCGGATGACGTTTTCGCAAGAAGCAGTAGCCAGAGAAACTCGTATTGCGCTTTGGGCGACACTCGATAATGTATTCGAAGAGATGGTAAAAAACGAATGTCCAACCGAGAAACTTGGCAATTTGGGGGATCGTAGGATTTAATGACTGTGGTTTCACGGGAAATCGTTTACGAGCTATTGGAATTGAGTGTCGAGCAGGTCGATGATGCATAAAAAAGTTCCCAGCTCTGCCATAGGCTAAGGATACCTTTACCGCCATTTCAGAAATATTATGTAGGATTTCTTGACAGATACAGTGTTATCGATCAAATTTCGTACGATATATACTGTACTGTATAGTGACTCTACAGAAGTTCCTTTACAGAACGGAACGTTTGCGTTACATTCGAGTGAGTTTATATAAATGTTCTAATTAATGGAATTCAAGTGCAGCTGCCAAGCCAAAGGAATCCTTCGAATTAAGGATAAACATGAATTCGGGTTTCGCTAAACACTGTATAAATAATCGTGCGCTAGGAATACATTTGGATAACGGTGGGTGTCCTATGCATATCTTTAGCAGCTTTCACGCTATTACATAATAGGTATATACGGGTATAGGACAGCTGTATAGCAGAAATTTCTACTCTCCAGTTTGTATAGCCCTACTGAAAGCAGAAATTCCGTAGTGTATGGTTAGAGAGGCAAGCTCACGCGTTGCCTGAAACATGTACAGGTTATATGAACGTATCAATGTCCACGGGATGAGTTCCCGATGCAATAACACGCGGAAATAGATTTTATATTTCATGAAAACACGTAAAAGTATCAATTTCAATAATTCAACGTGCCCCGCCCGAATTTTTAGTTTACTGAATTTACCGTTATCCCGTGTAATGGCCTTCTCACGTTAGATAGGGAATATCCATTTTCGGTAATGTGTATCTCAAGGCCCTTTTCACCCACGAAATCGATTTGAGATCTTGTTGAATCGTCTTTTCCAATGCTCTGTGGACAACTTTGGAAATACAAGGAGCGGGTTGCCTTAGCGGGTATACAGATATCTAAGCATACATTCAGAGCTGCCGTCTTGTCACAGCCAAAGATTTTCCTGTGGGTTTCTCTACGTCTTCTATTTTCCTACCGTAAATCACTCTACAGACGTTTCTCTTTGTCTGAAATGGGATAATTTGCATATCTTGCAGATGGAATAATCGGAGCCACTTAAGGCGAGGCTTTCAACGACCTAAAGAACGCGCGAGGCAACAGGCGCTTTCGCGAGATGGAAATGCCGCGGATGGGTAAGGTTTAATAATCTGCCATAGCTGCTGCTCGGCCTGGTATAAAACCTTCGTGGATCAATGAAGACGCTTGGTATTCTCGAAATCATTTTCATTACTCGACGCCGCGAAATTCAAAGAGCTCCTGCGTTATTCCCATCTACTTGACATCGTTGTGCTGCAACGCGTACAATGAATACGCGATCAGAGTTTCGCATGAATTTAATTTTCGGGGGAAATATCGTGTAAACGTGCTTTCGCATCCTAACACGCAGCTGTGCCGTGCCAATATCCACAAGACCCTCTTCCCTTCTCGAAATTATATTTTTGACCTTCCTCAATCCACTTTCGTTTTCTGTTCTATTTTCTCCTTCTTCATCCCCACCATCCTCTCATGGCTATTGCGTTTCGGCGAGACGGTCTGATACGTGAAATGTCTACTGGATATCTGATTTTGATATCTCATTTTTTTTTTATCTATATCATTCTCTGTCTATTATTGGGCAAGACGCCTTCGATGTCTCGAGCCAAGATTGGACGGAAGATTTCTATCCGATGCCGAGACGCAATCAGTTTCCAGCTTACCAGATTATAGTAATCTCCATAGTATAGAGAGCACTTTTCAAAACTCTTTTAGCTCCTTTTCGAGATGCATCCTTTTTCTTCTTTTTAAATCCCGAACGATCGGTTCAGAGAGAAAAGAATGCTTTCCTTTATTGCTGCCGTTTCACGGTTTATGATAGATGTTTCTAGTCAAATAATATAGGGTTCCCATGTCACTACAGATATATGTCAAGTTTAACATGAAGGACACTGGCGATGAAAGCATGATCGATGGCGGAGCTTATGGCTGGCTACTCCTTCACGACATTAACAAGCCATTTACGGGTCAGGAAGGTTCTGAGAGCTTTTGACACTTTCCTTCTGGCGGTTTCAGGAATCGCCGGTAAGTTTAACGTACATAGAAAAATCATATATGTAGATGCATAATAAGTCCTGTTGGTGAAATTTTTTTTTCGAATATCAATAATTCGTTTATGATATACGAAAAATAAAAGAGGGACGAAAAGGGAAGTTAGAAAAAGGTAGAAAGATATTCGAAGTTACTTCAACGATTTTACGACACTCAAGCTTTACATGGCCACAGCCGATTTGTCGTTTACAAATGATTCGATGCTCTTCGTCAAAATTACCGAGGTTACGCGATACAAAAGAAGTTAGAATTCGTGAAATGCCTTATGACCGTCAGACGCACCGTTGCGTTATGTAAAAGATATGTAAAAGAACTGGAAAATAGGAGAAGAGGTCCGACTAGCAGGAACAGAACGAAAAGGTATGGTAGAGGGGCAGGGTCGATGCAGATGTTAAATAAGGGAGAATATTGAAATTCAGTAATAGAAAAATTAACTAACTGGCTTTTGATTTCGGGACTTCAATTAAAATTCAATAGACTATATGTCTGGTCTAGGAAGTATATACTGCATAGTAATTCTCTCCGAATTATTTGGGCAATTGTACACGGTTCATAAAGAAATATGGTCCCATTCGGAGAATTCGTTATGGCAAACTTTATTCATTAGTTATGCTGATAATCTTTTTTTCTATTGCGTTTGTAAAATATTCGGCGAATCATCCGATTCAATACTTAAGGCAAGGGTCCTTGTCCAAAGATACGAGATACGTGAATATTTTTATGGAGACGTAGAAAATATTCCAACTGATTCTCCCCCATTCGCTGCGACATTCCGCTATGTCGGGGAAATAAAGCTCGAGAGTGACATTCTTCTCGGAAAAAGGAAACGTATGAGTTAGGAGAATGATAATTTTGTTTGTTCGCGGACGTAGAATGCTCCATTCTACAAAACTTCCATTTTTCACAAATCTCTGTCTAGGATGTGAGGACGCATATTTTCTGGAGATAATACTAAAACCGTTTGGCCAATTATGTCATATATGTAATATTAAGGGAGTGTACCGAAAGGTCAGTTCGAAAGAGAAGGTCTGTTTAGAATTTTTCTTTTTAGAAATAATTTTCGAAAATTTCGAAATAATTTTGAGTTTTTGATGATAGTCAACAACTTTTTCTAACTGACTGATGACCGATTGAAAAAATTGGATTTTCTTTTTCGAATTTTTTATATAATAAAAAATGAAACGATTAAAAGAAACAGTTACGACATTGCATCAAAAAATTATTTAAATTTACATTGTTTAGATTTCGAGTCGATTCATTGAGTACCTTTCGAGTTATCGTATTCATCGACTTCGAAAACGTGATTCTGAGACAATGATATTTGAATTTCACTAAGGGAGCCTCCAGTGTTGTCGGAAGACTAAAATATCAGGCTCTTCATTGGCTAAATTTTACACGAGAAATGATTTTAATCAATGAAATGTTTAATTAGTATTTTGACTAGTACGACTAGTCCGATAAAGCTGTAAAGACTTCTTAGGAGTTTAAACAAAATTTAATTAACAATTTATGGACAGAAAAAAATTATGGATACACAAAAAAAATCGATTCTTTTACTCAAGTATCAGGTGTACCCTCTTAAGGGAATGATGATCGATCTTGTATTCAATGATTGTTTACCATTAGCAAACTATGTACACTGACTACCGCGCAGTATGTCAATAAAAAAAAGTTTGCTCGGATCGGTGATTTGCGTTTAAATCTACCTATATACATCTTGTGTAGGGAAATATCGGTTATTTCGAGGCACACTTTTCAGTTTGGTGCACGACCATGACGCAATAGGCTTTCGTCCTGAAAGGGGTTTTAAAACTGGTTGAAATTTTTATTTTTCATCGGTACATGGGTTGGTGTACTCAGTGACGATAAATTGAATTTTGAAAAACAAAAAAAAGTATAAAAATTAAAACTTCACTGCACAGGACAGCAGTTGATTGTACTGGAGCACTTTCAGTGCATCAAAGTGTATTTCTTGCTTATTATAACTTACAACAAAAGTAGTTTTTCTTTTAGCAACTTTCCTCTCATTACACGACAACATGTTTTTTGTTTTTTATTCCTGTGTCTCCAGCGCGTCGTTCTCGAACGAAACAATTTAAGTTCTTATTGATCGTCAAGATCGGTGACTTTATCGACTGAATTGTATGGGTAATGTCTATTTTCTCCCTCCCGTGTATATCCTTGAATCGGAAAAAAAAGCGGAAGGGGAAAAAATCGAAAAAAGGGAGCGGAAGCATTAGGAGAAAATTCTTCGAGGACTGGGGTTTCTACAATAAGAACTAAAAATAAATGAAAATCTTGAGTCGATACGAGTAATTTAGATCGGGACAGTCAAGAAATCCGTATGGATTTTGTGTATTTGCTCCAAACCAAGTTCGTAGGTGATTTAGAGTTCCAAAGATATCTTACTGCTTCAACAACCACCTAACAATAATCTATACCTAACTTTCATCCTCTTGTTGGAGTTCACTTGCCCTGGGGCAAAGAACATTGCTTCTAGATGGATACTACACAACAACGAAGATGTTGAAGCGTTCGTGCCCATAGTAATTGTACCCTCATCTGCTTGTCTCAGAAGTGTTTAATGAAATCCAGATTCTCGCGAGTCCTGCATCTGTAAGGGTATTTATTAAATGAATGCCATCAGCAGGAAACACGAAATTTAGTAGGAACACGGTAAGACCTCATATTCCCTTACGCATGGGAAGAGATGATCTCGTCCGTAGTGAAGTTTTCCACTCCAAAAACTTCCAACGTAAGTTTGTCTCGCCGAAGACTTTCAAAGCGCTAAGCCAAGAGAAGCCGCGTAACAATCGCAGTATATCCAAATCTCTGATTACTCGTAATCGGCAAAATTGGAAACGGAGAATAAGGTTTTAAGGACTTTCGAAAAAAAAAGAACCAGACTATTTATGAATTGTATGTTCAATATACTCTATGGACGTGCATTGATAGCACGGTTCTATAGATTACAATTTTTTTCTAGTGTCTATAAATCTCTATGTTATATATATACGTATGTAATTAATCATGCGTTTTTGAGAATGGACTACTGCTTAAATTACTGAAGTATATTGTAACTAGATAAGCATGTTCCTAGTTTAGTTGGGGTTATACGTACATAGTACATGGGTTTCGTAGTTAGATTAGGTAGGTAACTATATCTATATGTATAGGTATGTTATATGTGTGTTGCTCATCCGACTGTGCCCGTTTAGCAAGTTTAGTTGGGGTCTGTATGTATTGTATTAAGATTATGTCGATCAATTGAGTTTCTAACCACACCTGAAAGTTGCAATCCAAGACTTCACTGCTCTCACCACTTTCGCTGATATTGACTAGCGGTACTTAGATCTATATATGTATACATATGTATAGTAACCTATGGGAATAATTTTAGGGTTGAAGGACGAAGCAACTGTCATTCCTATAAGCAAAATATCGTACTGGTAGGAAGGAATGATTAAACGTAGTATCAATTTTTTGTACCTAAAAGGATTAAAGGATATGACGTCGACGTGATAAGATTTTGAAATTTCTCATTTTGTCTAAAGTTGTTCTATATGGGTGGCAAGTAAAATGAATTAACGTCTAAAATTTTCAAATTGCCAATTCAACATCAATTATTTTACTATTCAATTGAATTACGAACTCGCTAATTACGAGCGTCGTCCAAGATTTATTTGATTTTCTTGGTTGAAATAATAGTAATAATAATGGTGACGATAATATGACATCTGATATACCTAATGAAGATTAAGGGTAATGATTGCCCGTAACCTATCTTTCGAAAATTCTTAATACAACATTTTGAGACGTGAAAATATTTTGGAAGTAATACATTTTTTATTTTTAAGTTTATGACATATCGCGAAATGTTCGCAATTTCAGATGAAATAATTACCTCTATATGACTGCTAATAATAGTTTCAGAAAAGGGAGAATCACTTATGCAGGTATCATGTATCCATTAAAGTTTATATATTAAACACGTTAAAGATTTAAACTCATATTTTCGCTTCTCTAGTAAAAATTTCCTTTGCCAACTCCTGGGCCCGTCTAGCCCAATTCTGAAATTATTCATACTTCTAAAGTTTTTTCATAATTAAGCTGGACTAATAAAATTTGACCTCACTAGACAAACACTTTACTATATCATTTTCCGTTAAATTTTATTACACTAGCGACTCGGCATCTACATAACCTGATAAAGAAATACAAAAATGATAAAGTTTATCGAAGTTCATCCTATAGATGCGCCAGAGCCGGTTAAAACGTCAAATAATAAAAGTCAAATATCCATAATCCCCAATACTCCTAGCGTACCTAACTGTTCCCTACAGTAAGAAAAATTTCAATGGGAGTTCAATGTGAAACTTAAAAATTTCAACTAGTGAAAAATGTCTTTCACGTGCATGTAGTGTGTAACATATGGCAAATGTAGAAAGCATATCAAGGGAAAAAAATGTATTTCTGTTCTTATTATTCTTTTTTTACTCTCTTCCACCGCAAGACGCATGCATCACAATCTTGACAGAAGCGTGGACGTCCTCGTCCGGAGATGGGGTTGGGAAGTTTTTTTGGAGATTTATATGCAGTCAGGGTTCGTAGGCAAAAGCATAAATTTAAATTCACTGGCGTAACACCCCGCGTCCGAAATTCATGCCGCGTTGAAAAAGTATGTCAGTAAAATATACGCACAGTGGTAGGACTAGGTTAAAAATTCAATAAACTCTACGGCGCTCTACAGATTCCAGAGCGGAAGTTGCTTTGCGGTTCAGAAGATTCATCTGTCCCTACGGGCGAGCGCGGTCTCTTTAATACTAAACATTGAACCCTGAAGAAATGGCGGTAAGGTGGTAAACCAGAATGGTGGGTTGCGCGTTCGAAGTGTAAAATCAAAAAATCCCAAGGAACATCTTCGTCTTAATAGACCCCGACTAAGGTTCCAGTAATTCTGTAAAGCACTATTGCGAAATAAAAAAGAAGCAATATAATTTTGAAATAAGTGCATAGAGACGTTTCTTTTAAATTCCGATGACCCGAGGGAGCGGGAGAGGGAATAGACGACGGTCTTGTTCAAAAAGGAATTGACGACATGCGTAGGAAGAATATCGAGAGGAAGGAAAAGAAGCTAGTGGACCTATATGTATAATGACTTAGGCAGGTACAAATTGATATTGGTAAAATTATATTTCCGTTTACGTATTGTCACAGGCTCATAGATTTCATTGGCCTTTGTGACCCCGTGGAGCCACAAACCGGGTGTTTGATTCATGGCATCGATAAAAACCATTGCAATTTGCCGAGGTACCTCCGTTCGATCTATTGTCGCAGGGTACAAATGTCAGGCAACACCCGCGCCAAGACGCTCGGTCTCGCCACGATACGCGAAATAAAATAAATAGTCCATTTTATTAGGGAATCAACTTGATTTAATATTATTGGTTCACGCCGGTATTCACGCGGTAAAGAAGTATACTTTGCGGGGCTTTTACCCACTTTGTGCTCGTGGTGTGTATTATAACGAGGGCATACCGAATACGCATGAACAATAAATAGTGACTGCAAAGGATGATAATAGACGACTGGTCGTTGCCGTAAGGGTATTTTTAGTAATAAATAATTTTTTCATGAACTTTGAAATACTTACGGTAATACCGTAGTCGATTCTAAATTAATACAACAAGATCAAAAAGCCAAAGCAAGGACAGAGAATTCCGAGAAAGGATCAATGGCTCAACAGCGCACACGAAATTACTTTTCGTACCGAAATACGATAGGTTCTCGTAATTAACGGAAATAGTATCTTTATGAGCCAATAAGAAGAACGAAAAAGTATTGAATCACGACTTATATTTACTTTGACACGGGAAGGAAACTTTGTTTAGGACTTCGAGGTCCAATGTAGGCTCACAATTTTGATTCGGGTTTGCACTCAACGATGGGTACTTTTGATTCGTTATCGAAATGCTTGGATGATGTTATCGTTACGCTATCTCCTTCACAACCACAGGTTAAGGGAAACGTAGATCTATGATAAATTTACTTTTGACTGTTTCACGAGAGCACTGACTGCATATGGTGAATCTCCCGAAATCTCGATATCACCCACGTTCCGATAGCGTCGCCTGGTAGGTGTGTCTGATCGAATTTTGGTCCTTCGGGAGTGACGAGCTTTCGTGACATTCTATCCTTGGTGTTGCAAAGCTCGTCATCTAGGCAAGCACAATGCGGGATTTACAAAAAAGTCTCCAGGGGATTGGGGAACAGCTGTTCAAATCCTTCCGCGAACGGAGCGCCTCTGTTGGCCATTTACAAAAGTGGGTTATCCCCGTGGTAAAATGGCATAGAACCTATCATCCCCCCGTTCCGACCGTTGAAATTGTTAGTAGATCACTTTATCGGTTATCAGTTATTCCTATTAAATGTTAATTATCAATAAGTATCAATAACCAAAGTATACTGTGTTTAATCGCAAATTATGTGTAGAGATGAAATTACTTACAATTTATATATTTCAACCTAAAATCATAATTAACGACTGTCGAAGATGTCCTGATTAGATTTAAACTGTTCGAAAAGTTTATTTTAACTGTTTCGTTATATTTGAGAGATATACTTTACTTGCGGTTTGATTTTGTTTCAGAGTCTGTCACTTAGCGGACATACTTTCGTCGCCACAATTTCTGCCTCTGATAAGGTTTTGTGTAAGCGCACCACGATAGGTCTGATAGGAAATGCCCAAGACTGCAGTATGAGAATATTAGCTGGAAACTGGCTGAGCTCATAATTACAAGTCATAAATACGAAAAATATGTGAATTCCCGACTAGGACATTTCCTAGCACTGGATGCGCTTTGATATATTTCTACACGGACACATGCGGAGCTGAGTCCCCTCTATGCAGCACACATAATAAATCAAGATGGATGCTGGGTCTATGGAGTTAAAATGGTAAATATTTTATCTGGAACACGTTTACTCCGAAATCTTCGACCCTCGGATATTGCTGTTCCGAAACTAAGCGCTTAGAAACGGAAACATGCTACAGTGAATTCACAAAGAAAGGTCGAAAGTCATTTCCTCTGCTTGCGAAAAAGATAAATAAAGGGATAGAAAAAAGAGCGGACTACAAGAGAATAGAAAATAGAGATAAAGAGTGTGGGAAGTTTGGCAAAAGGGTTAGCAAGATACGAGGGTGAGGCCGTTTTGAAAGTCAAATGTCGATAGTCATGCGGTAACCGGCGCACTTAAACGGGCATCGTGGGGCCAATGAAATTTCAGAGAAATTAGAAGTTACATCCTCGGTTGCAATTAAAATTTACATAAACAAATTTTCTTTTGCAGCGTCGGCTGCTGCTTCGCGACCGAATTCTCCTGATGAGTCTGGTGCTTCCCGGTGAACTTTTCCAACGTTTTCTACTTCATCCATTTAGGCCAAATTGAAACGGAGAACATTCGAAAGTTCCAACGAAACGAAGAAAGCACTTCTCGCCGCAATTTTGCCAATTACTAACTCAAACGAGGTACACGAAGATAACCGAGTAACCAAGACGCCGTTCAACGTGGTATACTGCCCTTCCCTTGTTTCTATTCTGCACGACTTGTTGAATCCCACTCACAAAATTCCCCGTTGAAGTGGCTATCCCGAATCAAAACGTTCGCGAGTTCAACGAAAGAAATTCAAAGTGCGGATCTCCGGGTTCATTCAGCCTTTGTGGTATCTCTGAGAAAATCTATATATTCGAGGAAAGTAGGTACTGTACCACAAATGGTTCGCAAGTAGTTCGTCAGAGGATGTAACGTTTGATGGATCTGCTTCTATCATCTCTTCACCTACTAGTACCGACTCATTTTACATTTTATGCTTTCAAGCCATATTTAGACTGAAAAAGAAATTACGCTTATATATTAGCTTTGTTGAGTTCAGTTCGTACGGTAATGCAGAGGTGGCAGAGCGAAAAAGGATGCGAAGTTACAAAGCGTAAAAAAAAAGAAAAAAAAAAAGAATACTAGAATACCAGTGGAGCAAGCGAGATTGGTGCGTGGGAAACCGAGAGAAAAGTCTTTCGGTGAGTAGATACATGAAGGGATGAAGAGCGAGAGAGAGAGACAAAATAAGAGAGAAAGGTCAAGATAAAAGGTACACTGCACAACAAGCAGCACTTAGACGAGTCTACTCACGAAGAAGTAGCTTGACAAAAGCGCCTGATTCGTCTGATTAAGGGCAGAAATTTTCTGTCCATTAAAGCATTACACTTTGAACACGAGATCGCATCCACTTTTGTACTTGGAGCATGTGAAATCTATATAAGTTCGAGTCTTCATGTCAAAATAAACTTTAAGAGCATTTGACGTTATTATTTTGCTTCTTGAACTCAATACTTACAAGACACATAATTAATAATTTTTTGGTCTTTAGAATTAAATAAATTCAAAGAGAACTCCCGGAAGAATCAAAAGGTCCTACGTTATCTTTGTCTTTCTTATTTGCCTGACAGCAATTAGTCAACACTTGTGAAAAGGAAGATTAAGAATTTTTTGTGCTTGATCTATTAACAGAAATAGAATTTGGTTTTTCATTTGTTTCTTCTCCTCTACCTCTCTACCTTCGTTCGCAGCTTCATTCTTCCATCCTGTTTTCTAAATTTATATTTAAAAACTGTGCTTTTCAAACGTCGAGGAATCTTCTTTCGCCAGAAATCCTCTTACGAGTGGCAAGGAAAAAAAACTTGAGAGATCACAACGAATAAGCATAAACAATGGGTGCTTCCGAAGAAGAAATGGAGTCGACTGTTGTGCGAAAGTTTAGCGCCAGAGTGGCGGAAGGAAAAACGAGGCCAAGCTTTACATGCAAATCCTTAGAACGTAGGTATGGTGAGCGTCTTCGTAGAAAATATCCGTAAACGTAGGTTTATCCAGGAATAGCTACGTACTCGTAGATATATTTATTCCTTGAAATACAAATGGCAGAGCGTCTATTCGAATTAGTATACTACCGATCGATGGATTTCCTACACACTTTCTTTGAGGCATGACGATGAGCGTTTTGACAGCTGAATACTCGATTCTATGGTTGGTTGGTACAGGTTCATATTTCTCGGAGTTTTTCTTTTTGAAAAATAAATGAAAACGACTTTTTGTGAAACTTCTGTTTATCTTAGTCTGTATAATTTACGGTAGGATTGCAACTAATTATTCCTGTGTCTTTATACGTAATAGTGATCGCGGCTCTTTAGACGTTCGCGCCAGTGGTAGTGGTGGCTGAGGCGGCAGGGTACAAAAGAAAATTTAATAAAACCGACACAGCAGGGGTTGTTCTCGCTTTGAGTTGAGCGATGATTGATATTACGTGTTATAAATCTTGTACCCAGGTATTATAAACGAACCCCCGTCATTTCCCTTCTCTTCGGCTACGCATTATCTTCCACTCTAAGCCCCGTGCACAACAGAGGTGCTACCCTGGAAGTTCGTGCGGTCAGTATCTCGACGCTTGTTTTGTCACCGAGAGATTTTGAAATATTTTTTTTCTCTTTATTATGCTTCTACGCTATCGCTAGAAATTTATATTCCATGAAACAATTAAATGTGACTTATACGAGAAGTATAATGTATGATATGGAAATTACAATTTTACTACTGATTCGATGTACTTTCAAAGTGATTTCCTGGTAGAGCAAATTCCATTGTAATTATGATCATGTACTCATAATATACGAATGTAATATAATCTGAATGCCAAATGAAAAATATGCTTCTTATAAAACGTATCGTTAATGAAGGCTGTGTCAAGAGATTTCAGGAAATGGTGCATTAACGATATATGAGTTCCCATAACGGATTTGAAAGCCACATTCATATCGCGGGAGTAAAATCAAAGGGGCTTATGGTCCAGAAAGTTTGGTTTCGTAGCAAAAGAGTAACCAAAAAAATTGCATAAAATGCTGTACATAACCGAAACAGCGTATTTTCTAAATCCATACAACTTTTTAGTATTGATAATATATAATTTTTAATTTTATCGACATACACATCCATTCTTATGGTTTTACACGTCACCTTTCCTTTTTTTTAATTATATATATTTTTATACTATTGACATATACACGTACGCCCTGTTGCCAGAGGAATCAAAAAAAGGCGTAAAGCCACAAGCAATATTATCTACATACCTCCGTAAATAAATCTGATAAAGTGATAACCGTTGTATAATATAGTATTCCTCGTGCCACTTTATAGCGAACAGAAATTCATTGTTTGTTTATGCGGAATTTCGTGGGTAAAAAAATTTTCCTATATCAGAAAAGAAGAGTCGACGGTCCCCTATAAAAATGGGGTTTAGTGTGGGATTTTACATGAGATCTTCTAGTGGCGCTATGGGCTTCCAGCGTACTCGGCCAAATAAGTGGAAAGATTTTTATGGTTGTAGCTCGTGGAGCAAGCAGTACAAAGTATGCAGATGGTGTACGGTGGAAGTGGTGCTTACTTCTGAAATTTATTGTCCGCTGGTCCTAAGGGATGCCAGCGGAGGCATTGTATTATCAGGACAATTGTGGTAAAAATTCTGGAAAAATGGTCGCCCGATGAGACTGGGGGATCTTCTGTAAACTAATTTACCAGAGATAAAGGTTAATTTCATCTCAGTCTTTATTCGCAGTTTATCGGCTTAACCCTTTGATAATCAATGGTTAATGATGCTGTTTACAACGTCGAGAGGAGGCCCATAATTTAAATGAACCTCTCTGCGAAAATTTGCTCTCGTATTCAATGAAGTTAAGATAGCTTAACCCTACTCAAAAAGTTTCAAGCTGATGCTTCGTGTTTTTGCTCGGGCTTAACACACTGGAACAAATCATTAATAATGCCAACTTGATATCCGGTTTCGATGTCTTTATACTTTGTATTTTGGTACTACCTCGTAACCATGGTGATTAGCGAATTTCATCTACCATGACTAACTTTAGCCAAATTTCTAACGATCATACGTCGCATGATGCATTGTGTTCTAATGATCATTTCACACCAATTAATTTGAATTTGTGGCATTCACTCTGCGAATCTCATCCGCAATCCAGTTTCCCCTTTGCAAATTTCCCTCTGATGCAATGTACTACGTCTAACTTCATATTATCGGCTTTTTTATCATTTAATGATGCAAGGTTATGTATAAGTTATTACTTTTTTTTGAAAGTTTCATAAAACTAGGTTTTTATCTTTTTGATTTATATCTTCTGTCTATTAGTGAAATTTCCACCAATTTTTATTCTTCATATTTACTGATCATTGGCTCAGCATTTTATTTCCATTTATTCATTGCTCTCATAATTGACAGTCGACTCACACAGTCGAGCTTCGAGTCCCTCTGCAAACTTTATGATCGATTGCTTCGCATTTTGCTTAAATACGTTCACGGCCCCATTACCTGAGGGCGAAAACAACAAAAATTAATATGAATATCAAAAGTGAAAACTAATAATCTATGTGAATTGACTAGCTTCAGATCGATTGTCGATTGAAAGACAAATAAGTACATTTAAATTGAATTGAATCAGTCGAACAAAGTGATTTCACGTTTGAATGCAGCATTAGACGTTCAATTTTATTTGATTTTGATTTTAACCGAACGAGTGTAAGAATACCACATCTTCCATGAGCCGTAAAGAAATAATTTTGAAATTTATTTAAAATATATATTCTATTAGAATATAATTGAAATATATGTATATCATATTTTTAAACTCAAATAATAGGAAAAAATATTGTGACAGTCCAAACATTTATATAAGTAGTCGAAAGAATGCATGAGCATGCAAAAACCTAATCAGTTGGTATGCATAAAATAGATAGTGTACAAAAAGTTGGTTTTGATATTTTTATTACTTGTTCCATTACTGCTAGGTCAATCGTAATCACTTCCGGGATGCATCACGAAATGCATGCATGGGAAGTTACAGACTCGAATGGGAACACGGTATGCAATCGTCAATCGATAAAAACCTGTTTCGAGCTTCGGCTCATTGTGCACAGATATTAAAGTTGAAAGTGTAATTTTTAATCTCTTTAGGAACCCACAAGTTCGGTCGGTCGCTACTCTCGCGGTCTTTGGTTGCAGCCGATTCGATTAGGGGTGATCGCGACTTTTTTTATCCCGGTTCCCTTTTTCGATATTCTGTTTGCGACAGAACCATCTAAAAGTGCTTAGTTCAGACCTTTACACATATCTTTTATTGTAGCTCGCTATAGACCGGTATCCTTATCTATGTATCGATTTATTTGTATCTTTGAATGTTCTTCGACTGCGACTAGAGTTTGTCGCAGTTTGGAATTCCTTTCCAAAGTACTTTAATCCATCGCGACACAGCAGTTCGCAGCTCGTAAGACGAACCTCGCTGTCCGTGCAGGCTGGGCTTAAATTGTGCATTTTTCATTTGCAGACGGTGTGATCCAGACCTTTATGCGGATGTTCTGTAGTCTATAATGATTGTTGTCCAACTATATCGTTATTCCTCTCTGAGGATGCTCTTGTTTCTCACGGCTCAGGAATTTTCCCCAAAAAGTTGAACCACGGAGAGGCAATAGCTTCTTTATGGAGAGGTAGCGCCTGTCGGAAATGGGCGAAGAGGGGTCTATTTCATAACATTTTTTTTACTCATCTCTTTTTGTTTGTCTACAAAGTTCTTTCTGTTTGAATCATTTTTCCATTGCTAGATCTTTTTTCGAACATTCCTTCAATGAAATTTGATCTATGTCACGTTTTAAATTCGCGGGCTGCACGGAGAGAATTCTAAATTAAAATCAAACAATAAATTCATAAGACCGTGAAGAACTATAACGGTGAAACAAGTGGGCCTCACTGTAATAACTGTTGATTTAAAAAAAAAATTTTCATCGACTGCAAGACAAGTTTGAAGTATGATACGTAAATTTTGTAGTATGCACGGTAAAAATTAAAACTTATTTTTGCATAGTACATTGTAAAAGTTGTTTGCTTCAAACTAAAATTTTATAAATTTTTCGTAGAAGTTATATGATTATAAGAGAAACGTTCTAGTATCATATATGTATTATAGCTATGAAACACTGCTTTTTGCGCTTCGTTTATTCTCTCTGACCCTTCGCATATGAAAACATATATTGCATATGCTAGTCCATCCTTATGGAAAAACAAAACAAACAAACTTTCTACAAAATTATCAATAGCACAGTAAAACTCAATAACAAATTGAGATTTTTTAAATTTAGAGTTTAGATATATTAATGAACGGAAAAGTTTATCTAATTGTTTTACAAAGTTTGTGATAGTGTCGAATATTTCCCGAAATTTCATATTGCTCCGCTGATACCGCGATTTTCATATTAATTTTCAAATAAAAATTTTCTCCTTGTGCTCTGTTGGTTGAATGACTATGACCTTTAGACGGAGACGACAAGCGGGAACCTCCGTTTTTTTTTACTACGAATGAATAAAGTAGAATGTAAAGCAAAAGAAGCAACAGTAAAATCGATGAAGTGTGTCCACGAAAGTGTTCAAAGCGTAAATTCATGGAAATTGAATATTGGTATAGATTTACGCATAGATAGAAACTCGTAGTATTTCTCGTGTGGAAAACGGAAGATCTCAATAGGAAGAACAATTGAGATGCACTCAAGCAAGAAGCAAGATACGTCTTGGAATTCGAATAGTACGATAGATCAAGATGTAGTAGAATGTAGGATGTTAGTGGGTTGAGCATGAAACCAACCACCCTTTTGTAAATGGTTACTGACGTTATTAATGATTTTCCTTGCATAAGTACTGATTGTTAATGAACTGAGATAGAATTAAGTCCCGTCTAAATCAATACACTAGAAGATATATGCACCGTCAAAAGTACATCTGTGAATTCATTAGGCAAATATATAGATTTCAAAATCGTGTTACGTATGTAAATCGTAGATTGCAAGATTAAGATTACATTTGAACTATCAGACAGGCAACGGTGGGTTTAATACGGAAGTCAGGTCAGAAGAGCAGATGCCGCAGAGCCAGCTAAGGTTGCCATTACGGTATCCAAGTTTTCTACTAAATTTACAAACTTTAACAATACAATTTACTTTTCGCGCCCCGGCACCGACTTGTACCGCCATCTCCCACAATCGTCAAACATTTAACTCCTGGCGGCGGGGTTGTAACCCTTCGCAAAATATATGAGCTACTACGCGGCAGGCGTCGTGACTCAGACTATGCTCCTGATTATCTCAAGTTTCAAACTGGTCAGAAGGGAGCTTTTTTCGTCATTTGCTACCTGTTTCTGGCTACCCTCATTATCACATTCATATTTGCTTCGACTAGGACGCAACTAAATCTCCTTCAGCTACATTGATAATATGGTATAGTATATTGTAGATATTGTAGTCCACCATCTCAATTCGATGCATCGTTAGCAAATTAATGCATTTTTGATCTAACAATAAGGGAAGACAGAGGCCATGCCGCAAGGCTGTGAACTAGGCTGCATACAACTAGCGCATATTTCCCAATCAAAATTATCCTTTAGAAAAACGAGGGACCACCATACGTTTTCACTGTGATATTCATAACCACAAAACGATTGTGCATCGATTAAGCCCTAATTGAATTGATAAAAAAATTTTGGGCTAACTTCACCGTCAACTTTTAATTATTTAATTAAAAGAGAACGATGAACCATCAAATATTTTAATGAGGCTACCAATGACCACCAAACGATCACCAATCGATTAGTTATCTATAATAAAAAGTTAAAAAATTAAAGTTGTCCGGTTAACTTCACATAGGTGAAATAACCCCCGGCTGGCATGTTACCCTTAACTAAGCCACGAAGTTGGCCAAGTCGAGTTAGGAGCTACTAGTGGGAGGCGAAGAGAGGTAGCATGGTCGATATTATCTCCTTAGTAGCTTAACCCTATCAAGGCTCATACTGACGTCGCCATTTTCTCGCGGGTATCCTCCTTTTCCACCCTGTTCGTCCTAGAGCCTTGCAGATAACCGAGTTGGCTGAGATCCAGAGTTCACGAAGCGGCATT
The DNA here is from genome assembly GCA_030142375.1 of Calameuta pallipes. Lineage (NCBI taxonomy): Eukaryota > Metazoa > Arthropoda > Insecta > Hymenoptera > Cephidae > Calameuta > Calameuta pallipes. The sequence continues at coordinate 193,020 of JARQSW010000120.1, forward strand.
CCAATGGGGTTTTGTGCCCCCGCGATATATTTCGTAACCCTAAACTTTCTTATTACTCATAGAACCAGTAATTATTCTTCATTTCTCCTGCTTGGAACCTTTTCGTGTTTGTACGTTTGGCACGAACTTCCGGGACGCTTGCAATGACGAAAGACTCATCGAAGTTCCTTACCTGGTCAGGATCAAAATGTGCTACATGTGGACTTTAGGCTCGTTAAACGAACGTGGTATATAAAAAGTCTCAGGGCAATAACCATCTGAATTATCCGGAAATGAGTGCTGAAGCTTTAGTGGCAAACGTCGCACGAAACCAGTTCGGCTTTGCCATTGGTCAAGAAAAGTGGAGCATGCTGTCGTCCTTGAGTCAAATAAAATTAAGACAGCACGACGGCCATCGCGGAAGTTGACGAAGCTCTACTTTTTATGACTAGAAGTCGAAAGTGCTTTTTTCAGTCTCAGAACGTTCTCATAAGAAATTTAAACCTCAAATTGTCACCAAGGACATGGTGATTTTTATTCCAACAGTAGTCATCATCAAGACTGAAGCCAAATTACTGCTGTTACATATGACCGCTTATTCTAGACATTTTAAGGCTGTGACAATTTTGCTAAAGATAATATGAAAAGTTACTTAACACGATTTGCACCTTCTGGCTTTAATTAAATTTTCAACGTGGCGACATATAAAATGCCATTCGCCCCGTAGAAAATCGATGCGCTCCCGTGTGCTTATCCAACGAAACGATTACGACCTACCATAGAAAATAGGGAGCCCGTGAGTCTGAGCTTGGTTAAGGAAAAGTGAAAAATAAAAGAGAGACGTAGGTAGGTAGATATGGTAGGTGGTAATGGAAATTATTACGAAACGGTCGAATTGCCTGGCCTAGGGTGGATAGAATAACGCACGAAAATGCCGCAGTGTCTGTTAGATACGTCGCGATTGTTTTGGCCTGGCTCCCATTTTTCCCATTTTATGGGCAGCAGACAGAATTTGTGGCATCCCGTGCCGAATGGACGGTTGCACCGAACCGTACACTTTACAGTCTTTACAGTCTCTACGGTTTCTACAGTCTCTACAGTCCACCCTACCGCAGCTACGTTGCCATTAGTTACAGCCACTGGTTTTTTCCAATTGTTCTCTTCTTATTTTTCAAAGTCCAGCTGCACTATGCTTTTTCCTCTAATGTTACACTAAGCATCCTTTTTTTTATGCATTAAACAAACTTGATAAAAGTTTTTCACGCGCTATGGCTCTGTATCCTCGTACACAACTGCTATTCTTTATTGATTCGTGTTGATTAAACGTACTTTGTATACAGAACGATCGATTATTTTTAAAAGAATAGAATACATTATGGTGCTGTACTATACACTTTTCATTAAGGAATGATTCAGCTCGTTATTAAAGACATGCGACTATAGTGAAGCTTGATACAGGGAATAAATCTATACACTATTTATAGTACGTCAGAAGAATATTAATGCAAAATTACTGGCAGTCATGTCTCTAGATGTTAATATTTTTTGTAGTAACTTTTCATGTCTAAGTTCTTCTTTCTTAGTCCGTAAGGAGTTTCTCAGAGCGAAGACTAGCAACTGCTAGGATCTTCTATGGACTTCTCGACTGATTACTTGAACCCTTCTGTTCATTAGTTTTCCCAGAATTAGTGGTTGATCTGAAAAAAATATTTAAGTCGCAGAAAACTTGGTAATTGTAATTGACTAGCGTTATTCTGCGATTCTCTTTTTTTTATGAACCTATCGGAAGAACGAGTATCGTTAGTATTTCGCAGCCACAAAAGTATCTCGAGGTCGAGACTCCTGTGATACTAGATCCACAGCAAATTGCTATCAATTTCTAGGAGCCTTTCAAAGCGGAAATGAGCTTCTTTTCCGCAAAAGCTTCGTAACGGCTCAAGAGCATCAGCCAGCTGGCAGGTTGTCTCAATTCCCAAAGCTCTCAACGTGGAAATAACGTTATCCTGCTCGTATATGGCGTTACAAAGGGTAAGAAAAGCTCACGAAACAGACTGGTCTTTGCTCGAACTCGGGAATACACTGTCGGTAACTCACCCTTGACAGTGGCTGACTACAAGTTCGTTAGCTTGACTCGCGACAAGCAGGATCTTCGCCAGAGACGCTCTGGGCTATTCGATTTTCTCAGGATCGCGAATCTTCAAGAAATCGAGTTCGATCGCTTTCGTTACTCATGACAAGATCTGTTAGGCGTCCGGCGAGCGAGCCAAATGGGTTGAAACAAGGCGCTGTGAAAAAGAAGCTCGGAACATCAATGGCAAAGAAGAATGAAAGAATTGCCTAGACGGAAAGACAGAAATAAGTGGGAAGTGGAAAAAAAAAAACAGAGAACAAAAAGGACATCTTTTAGTAATTACCTACGTCTAGAGGGCGCATTACTCTTTGTCGCCTGACCTCGGCTTTCGCTGCTTTCTAGTTCGATCCTATCGCCGCAAGGGAAAAGGATGAGAGGATGAAAACGAAGAAGAAAAAGAAGCTATAGACGGCAAAGATGAGTTCACTGTAACAGGCTGAAATTTTGTCGCGGTCCATTCCCTCTAGCTAGGTTTAAAAAAAAAAAACATGTTCCACTATCGGTTACGTAAGAGTCTCAACCACTTGAGATGACACTTCTAGGATCGATTTTCGTAACCTCCCATTCTTTTTCTTCCTTAATCCCACTGTTGCAATGACATATTATTTCTATGGACCAAATAGCTTTTGGTGAATTTCCAAGAAACTCTTGAGTATATCGACTTTCCTTTTGATGAGAGCACCACTCAAAGTACAGAAAAGCCTCTGGACGAAATGGAGTGCCAAAGCAACAAGTTGTTAAGAAATAAACTTGCAGATGTTTTTAGGGAAAACTCACGAAATATACATAATCAAATTAGACAGAAAGTACATGTAGCAAAGTTTCCCTGTAGCCTCGGCTCAAGGAGTTCTGCAGATTATAATCACTTTTAGTTTAGTGCTAAAGGAATGTACGAACGAACCGGATGAGATGTTCTAGGATAGAGGAAAGCTCTTAGCTCTCTTGAGGCGAACTTTGATAATAATCCTAGTCGTATAATCTTATCCGTGGTATCACTATATCCAGACCATTTTCACATTACAAATAAAAATTAAAATTTCATGGTCAGATGCGATCGAATGTTTATTTTATGCTCTGACGTGATTCCAAATGGAGGATAGGCTTTCCAATTCGTTAAAACACTTGTGTTAATAGTCTTGTGTCATTGTGATTAATAAAATGAAAGAGGTAGATTCATTGAAAAAAAATCTGGTTCATTTGTCTGAATCATGTATATATCTGAATTATAAAACACTGCCATAATAGGAATTCTCATGCCTCGATCAATCATTGGTGAATGATTGTTAATACAAAAAGATTTTCCATCATGTAGTATGTTGTTGGTCCCTGAGATAAATTGCAGATCGTTAAAGTTGAATTAATGTACTGAATTTCTGGAAATCGAAGAAATACTAAAGTGAAATTTTACAGTTATATATTTTATATATTTCTAATGAATATCAATAAAAGATACGATTAACAAACACATTTTTTTTCAAACTGCCATTATTTTTATATCGGTTATTATAAATAATTCATAGTTACCAAAAATATCAATAAATTTTGATATACCTACCATGTAATTCTATTATCACCCCATTTCACAAATTTTCATAGCTGAAAACTTTTTTTGGAATGTATGGTATCGGAGAACGAAAAATAAAAGAAAGATAGCGAGGCAATATTAAAATTTCTCGGACCCTTTGATTTGACGATTGTTTCTAGTAATATTTTTAACGCGGAATAAAATGCTGTGTATAAGGCTTATCGCGCTAGTTGTTTAAGAATTTTTAAGATTGCAAATTACATTACGGGGATGATACCCAATCTCGCAGCAACTGATCCCCAAACAAATGACCAGCAGTGATATGACCCATCGCAGCCCTTATATGGTCCATCACAACCTTATAAATTGCGTCAGACTCGCCCATTGCGCTCGTTCGCCAACGATACTTTTTAACTAAAACACCATTAGGGTCAGTCATAATGTAGAAAACTGGTTGAGAATTACTCAATTTTTGCTAAACTTTCTAAACGCTCATGCAAGATTGTTTTTCTAGTGATATACATATACTACCAAAAACAACCGTCAGGTTAACTAACTAGCATTTTCGAAATCGAAGTATTATTGAAAAATGTATATTAGTCATTTTTGACATACACACTGTATATCTCAAAGATTAGAGTAGTTAGCAAAATAAACGTCACGCTATTTTTTTATATAAAAAATACAGCCATAAACAATCGTAAAGTCCAGGGGTCGGAGAAATCTTAATCTTCCCGACAGACAGCGAGACGCGGGGAGTCCAACTGCGGCAAAGGAGAGTGGCAGGCACGTGGAATGAAAGTAGAGTGCTCTTTCCGTAATTGAGGGATTACATCTAAATAATTAAACACTCAAAAGACAATACGGACCATTCGTCGTCTCCCATCGCACTCATTCACGCAACTCGTTGCGCACCCTCAGCTGTGCTCTGCTTTTCAGCTTACCTGCATTACGACGAAACTTCAAGCTTCGCTATTCAGCGTTCCACCCTCTATATATTTCTGCCACCTCCACACCACCTTTCAGTTAACTCCATCGACCACGATCCATTTATAGTGGTCGTGCCTCGTGCGTGTATGTGATTACGTGCGCAGACGTCACTGCGACTTCCTCATTTTTTATTTCCAATTATGCTCTTTTCAGCGTTATTATGGTGAGTTCCATTGATTAGTTAGCGACGTCTGTTTCCCTCTCGGTCTCCCGCTCTCTTTCTCTTTCCTTCTCAGGTAACACAGTCGTTATGGAAAAACATGCACGACAGCAGTTTTCGCTAATTACGACGGCAATCGCACGGGCGGCCGACCGGATTTGCTTCCATCAGAAATACACGCTTTCACAATTATCACTAGACTCACGGATAATTCGAGTGCGCCGCTCAGGCGCACAGATTGACTTTAGTTCCTCGTGAACCAGAATCATCTTGATCTCGCACATTTGTTATCCTTGGCCTCCTTCTACTTTCTCGCCCCCAGCTTCACCACCCTATTCTTTTATGAATTGCTCGCCCTGGCGCGAGCTTATCTATCTCGCCATAAAGCTACAGTGTCTCTTATCGCAGACTTCAATTAGATGGTCTATTTAATTGGAAAAGTTTACGTTTTACTCAGAGTCTCAGGTAAGCCGAGAATTCGCTGCTCGATAATCCTAATCCAATAGGAGACTCTCTCGTTCCGACACTTTTATGACGGACCATTTTGGTTGCACGATGTTTCGGGTGACTTTGGATTTGTCCAGCCTTGTTTACGATCACCAATGTTTTCTGGGTTTAAGAACTTTCATGAGTGGCAGCATAGGAAGTATCTTGACTTCCTTCCTATAACGCAGAGTACCTCGTTCGATCATATTCATATGATTTATCTTTCATTTGCCTGAGATCGATCACTTTCTTGAGGTAATTTGAAATTCGACAAGGAGATGACTGCTTTGTCAGTTTTGAACACAAAAGGTTCCTTATGAAAAACTTTTATTAACATAAAAACCCAGGTTCGATGATGGAAAGCATCTATAATATATGGATGCATATTTCGATTTATTCACTTTTTTTTCTGTAACGTTACTGCGGAAGGTATAACGTGTGCAATTTTCTGTTATAAAGAGAACTGTAAGACCAATTAATTGCTTTGAAACCAATATCAAAAACCAAGTAAAACCTATTTAAAGTTCGGTTTTTGTTAGCAAGTTCGTTCCTTTTTTTTTCTAGATATATGACATATCAAAACGTTTTTTCGTTCCTCGCTGGCAGCTATATACATTTTTAGTGGTCCATGACATTTAAATAATTTTAGCCACTGTGCAAATTGTTTCGAATTTGTTTGAATATCACGTAACAAAGCCAGATGGTATGTGTTTCATATGTTTTACGTGAAACGAACATTGCAGGCCGATATCCGCTACAGATTCACGTAAAAAGTTTTAGAGTATTCAATATGATTTTAATTTATCTGTTGCAATATTGAGCCATCAAATGAAAATAACAGGGGAATTTTGGAAACCACCAATTTTATAACGTCAACTAGATTCGAAGGATATTTAATGGCGACTCTACCATATTGCACAATTTGAAAAATGTATCGATGTAAACACTACAAACGATAAAAAAATATATGGGGAAAATTGTATTGAATACCACAGTCGAAGTGAAATCAATGTGTTCAGTTTATTTTTTCTACGTGGCCACTCTTTAAGATCCTGTTTGGTTGACGGTTCTTTGAGTTGTCCCGCATCAAAAGTCAGGAGGGGAAATTGATTCAGACTCTGTTTATGAGGCCACAACCAAAATCTACAATTTCGCGAAATTGGCAACATGTCATATGCGTTATTAGGTTATAAGCTTTGCACATAAATAACACCCATGCAGCAAATGGCAGACTTCGACGTTTGTACAAACCCATATCCCATTACTAGACAGTTAATCGATAAATAGAAAATGAAAAAGATATTAATTATTCACAGCTTGAAGTTTTTCGTACATAAATCAAAGATATAATTAAGGTAAATGCTCCTATTAGTGGCAGTGCTCCTATTAGTGGCAGATTCACGGTTTCGTATTATATTGACTTTTC